>KN485407.1:22140-35495 GCA_000787095.1 Periophthalmodon schlosseri | reverse complement strand
GAGTGTGCGCGAGTGTGCGCGAGTGTACATATATAACTCGGGGTTGTGTCTTTGAGCAGCAGAAGCTCCCTGCTCTTCAGTCTCTGGACCTGGAGGAGGATGAGGAAGATGAAGAGTCGTGGAGAGAGAAAGTCTTTGAGCTGCTGCCTCAGATCTGCTTCTTAAACGGCTTTGACCAGGACCACAACCAGGCTCCAGATGGTGAGCGCCCCCCTGGTGGTTACTCTACACTGCTTTGTCTGAAATAGGCATGTTCAAATTATGAACCAGGGGCCAAATGTCCGCAGAATAGCTTTTCTTGGTCCTCAAGCTTCCAGGTGAATCGACCCATATTACCTTTAGTAGTACTTTTTACAGCAAGTTTTGAACACTGTACCTTGATAAAGCCAATAACAAATGTTTAGTGTGTGCTTTTGCAGATGTGAGCATGATTAAAGGCAGAGGCTTATTCTGACCTGTTCTAAACACAAACATCAGTCTGTGGCCCTGGAGCAACCCTCACCTTCGTCTGTTTTGATATGAGGTCCTTGATGAAACCCGTTTGGACAGAGCTGGTTTAAAATATCTGAAAAATTAAACTTTTTGGGCTCCAAGGAACTTACAATATGATTTTTAGCATGTCACCCTACCTCATTTCTCTTCTCAAAACTGAAACATTCTGAGGTTTAAAAGTTTGTTTTTTCTGCAGACGATGATGACGATGAGGCTGGTCCCCATGACGATGATGATGACGACGATGAAGATGATGAAGACGAGGACGAAGGCTCAGAGGACGAAGAGGTTGGACTGTCCTACCTCATGAGGGAGGGCATCCAGGTGAGAGACTGAGGAAGGGAGGGCTTCTGGGTGAGACACTGTCATGATGGAGGCCATCCAGGTGAGAAGCTGTGAGGGAGGGCCCGCGGGTCAGACACTGTGAGGGAGGGCATCCGGGTGAGACACTGTCCTCCCTGTGTGACTGTGGCAGAGTGGTCATCCTGTTGATCATGTGACTCTCTGTTCCAGGATGAGGAGGATGATGGAGATTACGTGGAAGAGGAAGAGGAGGAGGAAGATGGAGGTTTGTCACGTTTTGATCATAATTATGGATTCATGAGTCCTGCTTTTGGACTTGTGTAGAACATGAGCACATTGCAGAATCCCTGTAATTTAACCTGAGCTGGAGACAAGATATCATTCAAAACTGAATGTCCCATAGTTATATAGCCCCCGCCCTCCATCTTGGTTTGTGGTGTTTTCAGACGAGGACGCGCTCCGAGGCGAGAAGAGGAAGAGAGACGCCGAAGACGACGATGATGATGACGAGTGACCCGCCCTCAGCCACCCTCAGCCAATCAGAGCCCACAAACCCAATTCCATCAGCCAACTAGAGACAGGAACCCATTCACCCTCAGCCAATCAGAGCCTCTCATCCAATCAGAGCCAGGCCCCACACGGGCTCCACGTTCCATAATGCACTGCTCTCTCTGTATAGTCTGGAGTTATGGCTTCAAATATAAAAGCTCACAGCGCCCTCCATTGTCTACATGAGCACTGTGGTCACTATGGGTTGCTTTAGACTTTGGGCCTGGGATTGTCCAAGGACCAGGTTTAGCATCTCGATGGGAGTCAGAAAATAATATCACAATATTTTTGCCCTATTTTCTGATCTGTTATAATCTTGTCTCCTCATCACAAACAGACCTGGTGTTGTGTTTTGTTTCATTCACACATGTTTAACACGCAAACCCTGCATATTTAGGCTGAGTTTTCTCAAACCAAAAACACTCTGTTCCACCTTGTGATGTCATGTGGTAATACAGGAAGTGCTCCACTGTGTTTCTAAACTCCATACGCCTTCACTAGAATCATTTGGATGATGTCAACCCTGGAATTGCCAATCTCTACTGAACTAAAGGTAAAAGGTAGCTGTTACCTTGTGATGTCATGAAGTTTTCAAGGTGGAACAGAGCATTTTGAGCTTTGGAGATGTAGACAGACTAATAATAAAGTGCTACTCAAACGTGTGAATGAAACAAAACACAACTCCAGGTAAGTTTTGAGGAGGTAACAACATTATAACATGATTAACAAGAGTCAATTTTGTGTAATATAGGACCTTCAGAGCCAGATAAGGGTTGGGCAAAATGGCAAAAAAAATGTCCAAACATCTGCTCTAAACCTCATGTTTTTAACTTACTGGCTGTGGACCTTGCCATTAAAAACAAACTGATCCTTGACCATTAGACATGAATGAATCGCCATTCAAATGTGATCAGTCGCCCCTCCCTAAACCAGATCTGGATTTTCTTACGATAGACAACACTTCAAGGGGCAAATAAAGTCTTCTCACTTAACTGTGATTGGTTAAATCCACCTGTCACTCACCCAGAACCTGACGAGCCTGACCAATAGGAAGAGTGACTGCTTGATCATAAAGCCGACATAAAACAAAATGGGTGAAGCACGATATTTCACCAAAACAACAGAGATGGATATGGAGATAAAAAGGCTAAGACACTGTAATGTTAGAAGTCACTTTGATTTGACCATTTCTGTGCCTGCGGTTACGAGCACAACAAAATTTGACTCATCTGATTTGTAGACCTTTTTAAAATGACTTGAGCATGCAAACTGAGTAAACAGAGGGATGATGGTCAGATGATTTAGCTGTTTAGATTTCTTTAAAAAAAAAACAACACTTTTAGCTCCAAAAATGTGACAATTCCATTTTGAGTGTGCATGTAACCGCAGCCAGTGACATGAGAGGTTTGAGTTCATATTTAGACTTTTGCTTTACTCTAGAGGGCACTGTGGGTTTGAGTTTGTGTCATAAAAGATTAGGGAAAACATGAGTCCGCCTCTAGAATCACAATCAGTCCAGCTTCAGAAGACCTTCAGACTAGGGTTGGACCATATATTGGTATCGGCCGATGTCAATACTCGATACCAGTATCTTTTGGGCTCTTTTCCCTTCTCTCTCAGAGAGATGAGGAACAATGGACATAGAAGTTACACAAACATTTTATATCCCAAATAAATACATTTTGTTATTTTTACAAAAGTGAAAAGTTTAATTATCTTTACTTCAGCTTAAGATTTTAAAAGTGAAATATTGGTTATCGGCCACAGCAGCAGGCTTAATATCAGATATCAAAAAATCCATATTGGTCCATCCCTACATCAGACCACCATCAGTCCAGCTTCAGTCCCCCTCTAGAGCCGCTCAGACCCTTTAAGCCCAGTGTCCTTCCAGGAGAACGCCCCCTGGAGTCCAGTTTCCTCATGTTTCACCTCCACTTAACCCGCCCACAGAAGCATTTTTGGACGACCGTGTTTTTAAACTTTATAAAATGTGCCGTTCTCAAAATCAGGTCCGACCCAGACTGTCCTGCAGTCCACAATCCCCCTCTCTTACCCTGCCGGCGCGTGGCTCAATGGCGCCCCCTCTCTGTAAATAGATCTGTGTGCGTCTGTAGTTTGTGTCGTGTTTTTATTATTTTATTTTTTTATTCCCGTGTGATGTCATCAGAGTTTTGGAATAAAAATGACTGGATTCTACAGTTTGACTTGTTTTTTCTGATGTCTGCACCTGTTTGCACCTTAATGTGTCCAGAAAGGGGCCGTGGAGCACATTTACGTTCACCTTTACTTTAAAGAGAGGGTATTTTATTTCTGTGGGGTATTAGTTGTTTTTTTTTTTTTGTGTTTTGTTTTTTACTTCTATGGGGTATTAACTGCCAACACATATTTAGATCACCATTGCCTTTCTCTGGTGGCACTCCTGATGGAGCAGAATCCCATTCATTTACATAGAGAATTTGGTAAAAGTTTTGGTGCTAAAATCTGACAAAGTAGTGTTGATTTGTGTAAAATGTTGAATGTTCATGTAACCAACCCGTCACACTGCAGCGATTCTCTGGAGGCTTTAAAAAGCAGCCCCATGCATAACCTGAATGACGACGGCAGTGCCACAGCAACTTCCGGAATAAAGTGAATATTCACCCAAGAACAGGGTTTATATAAGGCCCAGGAGAGATTGCTAGATTATTCAAACATGCATGGATGTCATCGAAAACCTTTTCAGGCATCTTTTTGATGAGGGAATATCATAACATGGTAGAAAGTTAAAAAAAAGGCCATTTGGCAGAATAGCCCCTCTTTAAATGAACAAATCCTTTAAGTGTTGTGTCCCTCTTTCAATGTAGCTGTAGATGTGGATCTTCAAAGACCCAAGTCCAGACTGACCCCCCAAACTGTGTTCCACATGTGTGCTCTGAGCCTTCACATCTGTGTTTTTATACTTCAGGAGAAATGAGCAGAGCTGGAAACAATCACAACGATCATCTTTTTATTACAAATATATTTGTACAAAAATAGTCCAGATCAAACTCTTGATTTTATAAAAAATATAAGAAAATAAACATTTGAATCTGGTCATTAAATAAAACAGTTATAAATAATAAATATTTTAAAAAGTGCTACAAAGAAATAAATCAGGTCTAAACCAGGGCTAAACCAGGTCTTGGTCTAAAATAAGTGTTTATTATTGCTTCCACCTGCTGGATCCAGCACTGGAGACACTGCAGAGCCTGTGGTTCTAAACTTAAGTTCGGATTCTGAGTCGAACTACAGACCACCGGCCCCTGGTCCAGACCCTAGACAGAGAGAGAGAGGGGAGGGAGGGAGGGGGTGGTCAGTAAATGCATCATGAACAGATGGAGAAGCCTCAAACATCAGGAAAGAGGTGTTAGTTTATAGCTCGTAAGGTGGACTTTTAAGTTCTTGTTGGGTTTAAACCTGCATTGACCCATCCTTCAGTGTCTCTGGGTTAAACCCCATTTGACCCATCCTTCAGTGTCTAGCTTAAACCTGCATTTGACCCATCCTTCAGTGTCTCTGGGATAAATCTGCATTTGACCCATCCTTCAGTGTCTCTGGGATAAATCTGTATTTGACCCATCCTTCAGTGTCTGGGATAAACCTGCATTTGACCCATCCTTCAGTGTCCTGCATTTTACCCATCCGGCTAGCAGGTTAGCTATGTCCATTTATACATACTGTCTATGAGTGGGACCCATCTCCAGAAAACTCCACACAGAAAGGCCTGGGAATCAAACCAGGAACCTTGTTGCTGTGAGATGAAAGTACTAACCACTTAGCCACTGTTACAGCCTTGCTCTTAGTTTAACACAGACTGCTTCCCTCCTCAGTGCTTTAGCAGGGCAGTCCTTGCGCCCTCTCCTGGTGTCCTACATAATAATGATGTAATATCACACATACAGTTCCGGGACGCTCTCACCAGTCGTAGCAACAGATCGTGGTTCAGCGCCACTGTGTCACAGAAATGTGCCGAGAGCAACGCCAATGGGGTGGAGCAATTCTGCAGCTGAGATAGAGCACTTGACAGCTTCAGCGCGTTCTGAAACAAACAAGAAGTGACACATCCATAAACTGACCAATCACCAACCAGTCAGACACCAAAGAGGCCAGAGACCAGATACACAATCACAGACCAATCAGAGAAGAGTCAGAGACCAAACAGACCAATCAGAGACCAGACACAGTCCAATCACAATGCACAGAGGCTTGATTGACAGGCGTCTCACCTGCGCCGGGAGAACCACATGATCTGAACAGGGAAACATGGGAAAACCCTGCAACAGAGAAACAGGTCTGAACCAGGACTGAACCAGGACTAAACCAGGATTAAACCAGGACCTTAACCAGGACTAAACCAGGTCTAAACAAGGACTGAACCCGGGGCTTAACCCGGGACTTAACCAGGACTAAAGCAGGACTAAACCAGGGACTAAATGAGGACTGAAGCAGAACTAAACCAGGGACTAAACCAGGACAAATTCAGGACAAAACCAGGACTAATTCAGGACTAAACCAGGGACTAAACCAGGACTAAACCAGGACTAAACCAGGACTAAACCAGGACTAAACCAGGGACTAAATCAGGACTAAACCAGGGATTTAACCAGGACTAAACTGGGATTAAACCAGGACTAAACACAGAATCACAGACCAATCATAGAAGAGTCAGAGACCAAACAGACCAATCAGAGACCAGGCACTGTCCAATTACAATGCACCAAGGCTAAACCCCGCCCCCACAGAGAGTGATTGACAAGCGTCTCACCTGCGCCGGGAGAACCGCACGATCTGAACAGGGGAACATGGGAAAACCCTGCAACAGAGAAACAGGTCTAAACCAGGTCTGAACCAGGACTAAACCAGGTACTAAAGCAGGGACTAAACCAGGACTAAACCAGGGCTTTAAACAGGACTAAACCAGGACTAAACCAGAACAAAACCAAGACTAAACCAGAACAAAACCAAGACTAAACCAGAACAAAACCAAGACTAAACCAGAACAAAACCAAGACTAAACCAGAACAAAACCAAGACTAAACCAGAACAAAACCAAGACTAAACCAGAACAAAACCAAGACTAAACCAGAACAAAACCAAGACTAAACCAGAACAAAACCAAGACTAAACCAGAACAAAACCAAGACTAAACCAGAACAAAACCAAGACTAAACCAGAACAAAACCAAGACTTAACCAGGGACTAAACCAGGTCTAAACCAGGACTAAACCAGGACTAAACCAGGTCTGAACCAGGTCTGAACCACGACTAAAGCAGGACTAAACCAGGACTAAACCAGAAGGTTCAGGACTTGCTCTCACCTGGTCTGTAATGTCTTGCCTCATTTTGAGCAGAGCCTCTCTCAGGTTCTCGATGTCGATTTGAACTCCTTCACACCCTTTACGCAGAGTCACAGTGGCAACAAAATCCACCCCCAACAACAGAAGAAGACTCCAAATCCCACAATACACTGGAACAGAGAGAGGTCAGAGGTCAGACCAGAGGAGCAGAGACAGAGGAACAGAGCCAGAGGAGAGGAGCCAGAGGAGCAGACAGGAGCAGAGCCAGAGGAGCAGAGCCAGAGGACCAGAGCCAGAGAGAGGAGCAGACAGGAGCAGAGCCAGAGGAGCAGAGCCAGAGGACCAGAGCCAGAGGAGCAGAGCCAGAGGACCAGAGCCAGAGGACCAGAGCCAGAGGAGCAGAGCCAGAGGAGGAGACAGGATCAGGACAGGGTCAGAGGACCATACTCACTTGTAGAGTAGAGTTGAAGAGGATCCTGGAAATGTAGTATCAGTAGTAGTAGTAGTTGTAGTAGCAGTAGTAGTTGTAGTACGATGTACTCCATGGTAGTATATATACTTGCAGAGCTGTATTATTCACGTCCTTTTGAAGTATAAAAGAGGAAGTGAAAGTCTGTTGGCCTGTCGCGTTGAGATGCTCCTGAGGTGCGTTTCTCTGAATCCAAGCGTCCAATCGCGGCTCACACACTCATCACCACAGAAACCTGACGTAATATTTTATTACGCATCCAACTCCCAAGTCTTTCTGCGCAGGAATTTTGCTGTTAAATCTGTTGCATATTTGTTTGAGTCATGGGCCAATCATTTTCATTCACATAGTTTTTAACTGTTGAATATTTCCACTGTTTCGTCACATTCCTGCAGTGGGCCCAGTGCCACTCACACAACGCTCTTATCTTTCACCTGAGCCCCCGAGTCGTGTGAGGACAGGATCAAACCAGGTCAACCCAGATCAACCCAGGTTGACTCGGTTCTAAGTCCACACCAAGATCTGGAGCTGGGTCCCACTGTTCCTGACAGGTGTCTCACCCAGAGACACTGAAGGTTGGGTCAAATGTAGGAGGTTTAACCCAGAGACACTGAAGGATCAAATGCAGAGGACACATTGTGTGATTATGATTTTTTTTTTTTTTTTTTATGCTAATCTCACGCTTTAAACCCGTTTTGGTCTCGGCGCTCGGAGGAGTCTGCTGCTCTTTGTCTGCTCCTGGAGCCAGAGTAAAAATAGATCAGACGAGTGTGAGCCAAGAGGTAACCTTAAAGCCCAACTGTGCAACTTTTTAGCCAAAAAAATCATGGATCTATGATAAGACCTGGAAATGACACTCCCCCTCCGTCCCCGTGTGCCATTGACTAGTGGCTGCTCCAGGCACTGCAGCTCTCTGGAGCTCTGAATTCTCCCATAGAGCACAATGTAACAGAGGGTTAGTGTACCTGACCTCTGACCTCTGACCACAAGGCATGATGCATTTTTTGTGAATTCAAAGTGCTCGTGTTTGGCTGACAGGGCATCCACAGCTTTCACAAAGGGCCCATTTTGTAGGATTCTTCTCTATTTTCACAACATGAACTTTTTAGAAATTTTAAATCCTCAAAGCACCTAAAAATTATTTTTAAGATTTAGCCTAGCCCCGCTCTGAGCCCACACTAGCTCCGCTCTAGCAGCTATCACTCTGATTGGTCAGAAGTGATCACGTGGTGCACATTTCTGACATCACATGGTGGGCGGAGCTAGACCAATATTCAGGAAGTAAAGCGGAAGAAAAAGGTTTGGTGGCATATGGCACCAGTGACACAGGCCACTGACAACAACACAACGCCATCTTTGTTTCATCTCATATCTGATTATACTTCCATGACTACGATAAAAACGTGCTTTATTTTGTCTTTTTGCTTGTGTTCATTTACTGAAAAACATGTGTTCTTACAGAGTGGGCTTGCGTCTCCACAAACTTGCTCTTATTTGGCCTGGAACAGCCTCCTACTGCTTGTTTCCATGTAATTGTTGTTTCTTTGGTTATAATCTTCCATAGTATGGCATTAAACGTATCTATAATTTCTATGGAGAATGTTCCAGAGTATGGTTTCAACTTTCTGTTTCCATGGAATCATGCAGGTGACATGCTACCTCCAGAAAGTTCCATACTGTAGCTTTAAAAAATGTAACGGTGATAATTTTATTAAAACTGTTATCATGTTATCATACATATCATGAAAGCAAAAGGGTCTGAAAATCAGAGCAGGGAAGTCCAAATAAACCCGGACTAAAGCAGGACTGAGCCAGGACAAAACCAGGACTGAACCAGGTTTTAGTCCTAGTTTAGTCCTGGTTCAGTCCTGGTTCAGTCCTGGTTTATCCCTGATTTAGTCCTGGTTCAGTCTTGGTTTAGTCTTGGTTTAGTCCTGGTTTAGTCCTGGTTCAGTCCTGGTTTAGTTCGAGTTTGTCCTGGCTTAGTTCTGGTTTAGTCCTGGTTTAGTTCAGGTTTGTCCTGGGTTTAGTTCAGGTTTGTCCTGGCTTAGTCCTGGTTCAGTCCTGGTTTAGTCCTGGTTCAGTCCTGGTTTAGTCCTGGTTTAGTTAATGTTTGTCCTAGTTTAGATAATATTACATAATATTATCATTATTATTTTGTGGAATCGTGGCGTTTGAGTTTTTCTGAGTCACAGAGCATCTGCTGACGCCACAAACGGCCACAAGTGACGCAACTTCCTTCTACTTTATTTGCCCCCTGGTGGGCACTGCCAGACACTGCACCTATATGTGTGTGTGTATGTGGACAGAGACACTTCACCTGTACGTGTGTGTGTGACAGGGACACTTCACCTGTATGTGTGTGTGTGTATGTGTGTGTGTGGACAGGGACACTTCACCTGTACGTGTGTATGTGTGTGTGTGTGGACAGGTACACTTCACCTGTACATGTGTGTGTGTGTGTGTGTGTGTGTGTGTGGACAGGGACACTTCACCTGTACATGTGTGTGTGACATTTATGTTTATTTATCAAAACATTCTTTTTACATGAAACTTCTTGCAGAGCCCCAGGAGCGCCCTCTAGTGGTGATGCTTTAATGTTTGCATCAGAAACAAAAATATATTTTATTTACAGCGTCATGAATCAGTCAGACGTGTTGACGCCTCTTGAGTCAGAGACACTCGATTGAGAACTGTCTGTGTGAGCCAAATGAACATGGGGACTGAAGGCTCTGGTCCCAGTTCAGACCTGGTTCAGACCTGGACTCAGGTCAGACTTTGATGTGCATCAGGACCTGTTTCCGTTGAGAGTGGAAATCCTCAGGAATCGTATCTGAAAAAAATAAACAAAGTTTTAAACCAGGACTAAACCAGGCCTGAACCAAGACTGAACCAAGACTAAACCAATACTAAACCAAGACTAAACCAGGACTAAACCAGGACTATGTAACCACTTTTATGCACAGTATGGGCCGTCTGATGAACAGCTGATTATACAATATTAAAGTATAAATGCTGTTAAATCCAAACAAAAACAAATTTCATTTGATTCTCTGTGTACACATTTGTAGAGCAAGAGTCTATAAACACACTTTTGTTCACTGCTCCATGAACAGAATAAAGTCTAAGCCATACTACTATGGCTTAGACTTTACTCTGTTCATGGAGCAGTGAACGTTACTCTGAACGTCACACTCACTCACTTAGTCGTTACTCTGAACGACTAAGTGACGTTACTCTGAACGTCACACTCACTTAGTCCACTTCTTTAAGAAGTGGACTAAGTGACTGTGAATTCCATATTTGGAATTCCGACCACAAGTATCATAGCTAAGCTGTTGAAGCTAACACCCCTTACCACCCGCAGCGCTGGTTTAGCACCTGCTGCTAACGCTAGCGGGAGCGACCTTGAGGAAAGAAGGTAGCTCATTTGTCTCTTATTAATATTCATATCTTGAGTTACGGACACAATAGCAAAATAAAAATACCAGGATCATGTAGAGCGGGTTAATACGAACATTTTAAGACCAGAATGACGAGCCTGACAGCAGCAGTTACAGAGAGAGAGGCCACCGTTTTTCAATAGAAAGTGAACTGGAGCCCATGCTCACTCCCTATTTGGAATGCAGTAGCTAGCAACTTAGCTATGTCCATTTATGGTCTAAACCAGGAGTCTAATAAATGCTCCGTGTGTGATTCCTGAGGCTCCTGGAGGATGAGTGTCGTGATCCGCGCTGCAAATACAATGGAATATAAAATGTATGGATCTGGAGACACACTTTTCCTCCGAGGACCAAAGAAAGCGATCTTGTGCGTAAGAGCGCCCTGTCTGGTGATGGTGTTGGTTTATCAAAGCGTATAACCACTGCCCACACACTCAGACTACAGCACTGATCAAAAACATGTGCAGAAAGATTTGTTCAAAGAGACAGATCTGAGCCAAGTCTAAACTGCTCTGGACCAGCTTAGCTCTGCTTCTCTGTTGCTATAGTGACCTAACAAGGCTGAAAAGTGAGCGGCCTTCGTGATACAGGAAATCCAGGGTTTGAGCTTGACTAACCCAGCTCACTTCATAGTATACCCCTCAGACTGAGTATACCCCTCAGTATACCCCACCAAGACTGAACCAGGACTGAACCAGGACTAAACCAAGACTGGACCAGGACTAAACCAGGACTAAACCAGGACTAAACCAGGACTAAACCAGGACTAAACCACAACTGGACCAGGACTAAACCGGGACAAAACCAGGACTAAACCAGGACTAAACCACGACTGAACCAGGACTAAACCAAGACTAAACAATGGCTAACAAGAACAAGATCAGGACCAAGACTACAGGGTCTTGGTCCTGGTCTTGGTCCTGGTCTTGGTCCTGGTCTGGAGGACTTACCGTTGCAGCGGTAGCGCAGGTTGGACCAGATGATGTTTTCCTGAGAGAAGCAAAAGACTCCGAGACGACCACCTCTCATCGTGGAGTCCAGGACCACCCCACTGTCTGCCACCTGCTGCGCCCCCTCATACAGCCTGAGCCTGCAACACACAAGAGCCTTAAAGAAACAACTACGAGAGCCTTAAGGAAACAACACACGAGAGCCTTAAGGAAACAACACACAAGAGCCTTTAGGAAACAACTCCGAGAGCCTTAAGGAAACAACTACAAGAGTCTTCTGCTGCGCCCCCTCGTACAGCCTGAGCCTGCAACACACGAGAGTCTTAAGGAAACAACACATGAGAGCCTTAAGGCAACAACACACAAGAGCCTTTAGGAAATAACTACGAGAGCCTTAAGGAAACAACTATGAGAGCCTTAAGGAAACAACACACAAAAGCCTTAGGGAAACAACCAGCACCCTCAGCCTGGAACACACAAACCCCTATTAGTAGTATTTGTCGTAGTAGTAGCAGTAGTATTATATATACCTGATCTGCGGGCGGCTCTTGAGTTGTTGTAGTAGTAGTAGCAATAGTAGCAGTAGTATTAATAGTATTTGTAGTAGTAATATTTGCACCTGATATACCTGATCTGGCTCAGATGTAGTAATATTAGTAGTATTTATAGTAGTAGTATTGTATATACCTGATATACCCGATCTGTGGGCGATAGCTGAGTTGTAGTTGTAGTAGTAGTAGTAGTTGTAGTAGTAGTTGTAGTATTACCTGATGTACCCAATCTGCGGGCGGTGGCTCAGTCTCCACCTGTACGAGGTCTTGTCCCTCCAGCCTTGGTTTCTCGGGTCCTGCCACAGGAGCCGCACCTGTCCTGCTGTGTCACCTGTGTGCCACAGGGCGTTACGCAGGTACTCGCCTGGGCCCGTGTCTGACTTCACCGCCTGAGGACCAATCAAAAAGCAGAGTGAGACCGCCAATCAGAGAGGAGAGAGAGCCAATCAGAGAGGAGAGTGAGAGAGCCAGTCAGAGAAGGGAGAGGAGTGAGAGAGTCAATCAGAGAGGAGAGAGCACACTGGGACTCTCAGTACAGATCTCCACAGGGCTGTGTTTCTCTCCTGCTCTTCTCCCTGTACAACAACTGCAGACACCACTCCATCCCCTCCCTCTGTCCTCTCTCCTCTTCCTGCCCTTCTCCTCCTATTCCTGCCCTTCTCCTAACTTTAGCTGTAGCGCGGGTTTCCATCTCTCCTTCTCTCTTCCTCCTGCCTGCTCTCTGTTAGAGAAGTTTTTCTGTGCTGTACTGGACTAGACTGGACTGGACTAGACTGGACTGCATTAGACTGGACTGGACTGGACTAGGCTGCACTGGACTAGACTGAACTAGACTGGACTAGACTAGACTGCACTAGACTGGACTGGACTGGACTAGACTGGACTAGACTAGACAGCACTATACTGGACTGGACTGGACTAGACTGGACTGCACTATACTGAACTAGACTGGACTAGACTGGACTACACTAGACTGGACTCCACTAGACTGAACTAGACTGGACTGGACTAGACTGGAAAGGACAAGATTGGTCTGGACCAGACTGTACTGGACTGGACTAGACTAGACTGGACGGGACCAGACTGGACTGGACTAGACTGGACGGGACTACACTAGACTGGACTGGACTAGACTGGTCTGGACCAGACTGGACTGGACCAGACTGGAAAGGACAAGACTGGTCTGGACCAGACTGGACTGGACTGGACTAGACTGGACGGGACTACACTAGACTGGACTGGACTAGACTGGTCTGGACCAGACTGGACTGGACTAGACTGGA
>KN485407.1:0-22097 GCA_000787095.1 Periophthalmodon schlosseri | reverse complement strand
TCGGGACTGGCCCGGACTGGACTAGACTGGATGGGACCAGACTGGACTGGACTGGACTGGTCTGGACCAGACTGGACTGGACTACACTAGACCGGACTAGACTGATCTAGACCAGACTGGTCTGGACTGGACTGGTCTAGACTGGACCAGACTGGACTGGTCTGAACACTCCCACAGTGTTAATGTCTCCGGGTGCTGATAAACTGATGTAAATAAACTTCACCTGTTAGGACTCTAGCCTTATGCCTCTTACAACTCTCGAAAATACCACAGTGCCCCCTCTTCACCTTCAGCTGTAGTGCAGGCCTCCTTCCTCCTCTCTCCTATCTCCCCTCTCTCCTCCTCCTCCTCTCCTCTCCCTCTCCTCCCCTTCACCTTCAGCTGTAGTGCAGGCCTCCCTCCTCCCTCTCTCCTCCGTCTCTCCTCCCTCCTGCTCTCCCTCTCCTCCCCTTCACCTTCAGCTGTAGTACAAACCTCCCTCTCGCCCTCTCTCACTCCCTCCCCCTCACCTGTCTCCTCTATCTGCTCCCTCTATTATCATTCCACCTACCCTCTTACCGTCAGCTGTAGTGCGGGCCTCTATTCCCCTCCTCTTCTCTCCTCCTCTTCCTCTCTTCCCCTCCCCCTCCTCCTCTCTCCTCCTCTCCCTCTCCTCCTCTCTCCCCCCCCTCCTCTCTCCCCCTCCTCCTCTCTCCCCCTCCTCCTCTCTCCCCCCCCTCCTCTCTCCCTCTCCTCCTCTTTCCTCCGCTCCCCCTCTCCCCTCTTACCTTCAGCTGTAGTGCTGGCCTCTCTTCCACTCCTCCTTTCTCTCTCTCCTCCTCTCTCTAACCACCTCTCCCCTCTTCCTACTACTACAAATACTACTACAGATACTACCCCCCCTCCTCCTCTCTCCTCCTCCTCCCCTCTCCTCCTCTCCTCTCCCCCTCCTCCTCTCTCCTCCTCTCCCCCTTTCCCCTCTTACCTTCAGCTGCAGCGCAGGTTCAGCATTGGCACGGAACGGCACAGATTGCCAGTACGTCTGCTCCGTCTGTTTCCACATGACGACGTAGAAGGAGGAGGAGTCTTGGTATCCGAAGATGAAGCCAGCGTAGTCGTCATCAGTGACAGTGTTTACGTGGAATGTGCCCTCGAAGTCCACGCCGTTAAACGCTGTGTAACCTGAGAATATACAAGGGAGGACATCTGACACACGGGGAGGGCATCTGACACAAGGGAGGACATCTGACACACAGGGAGGGCATCTAACACACAGGGAGGGCATCTGACACAGGGGGAAGAAGGGCATCTGACATACTGGGAGTGCATCTGAGATAAGGGGAGGGCATCTGACACACCGAGAGGGCATCTGACACACCTGGAGGGCATCTGACACACGAGGAGAGCATCTGACAGTTTTCTCACCCACAGCGAGTCCAGGGTCACTGTTCATGGTCTGCACGATCTCCATTCCCTGAGACACACACAATTAACCCCACTGAGAGGCTGAGGGGTCATTACAGGTCTAGTCCTGGTTTAGACCTGGTTTAGTCCTGGTTCAGTCCTAGTTAAGACCTGGTTCAGTCTTTGGTCCATTTCTTGTTCAGTCCTGGTCTAGTCCTGGTCCAGTCCCGGTTCATTCCTGGTTCAGTCCTGGTTAAATCTTGGTCCAGTAATGATTCAGTCCCGGTCTAGTCCTGGTTCAGTCCTGGTTCAGACCTGGTCTAGTTCTGGTGCAGACCTGGTTTAGTTCTGCTTCAGACTTGGTCCAGACCTGATCTAGTCCTGGCCCAGTCCTGGTCCAGTCCTGGTCCAGTTCTGGTCCAGTCCTGGTTCAGACCTGGTTGAGCACAACCCAGTTGGGGTCTATCTGGGCATCTCCCTCGGGGTCCAGTATGACGGTCTGAAATGCTCTGAAGTCGGTGAGAGTGACCTCTGCGTTTTCAGGACACGCGTCGATGGCGTCCTTCACCGCATCATTATCGAAGTCCAGCTCACACACATCTCCCACACCATCCACTGAGACACAAGGAGAAAGACTGAAGTTAGACCGGATTTAGACTGGGCTTAGACCGGGGTTAGATCGGGTTTAGACCGGGTTTAGACTGGGTTTAAACTAGGTTTAAACAGGGGTTAGACCAGTGTTGGACCGGGTTTAGACCAAGGTTAGACCAGGGTTAGACCTGGATCAGTCCTGGTTTAGTCCTGGTTTAGTCCTGGTTTAGTCCTGGTTTAGTCTTGGTTCAGTTCTGGTTTAGTCCTGGTTCAGTCCTGGTTTAGTTCTGGTTTTGTCCTGGTTCAGTCCTTGTTAGTCCTGGTTTAGTCCTGGTTTAGTCCTGGCTTAGTCCTGGTTTAGTTTTGGATCAGTCCTCGTTAGTCCTGGTTCAATCCTGGTTTAGTTCTGGTTTAGTCTTAGTTCAGTCCTGGTTTAGTTCTGGTTTAGTCCTGGTTCAGTCCTGGTCTTACTGTCTGTGTCTCTCTGGTTGGGGTTGGGGATGAGTCTACAGTTGTCGTGGTCATCTAGCACGCCGTCGTTGTCGTCGTCATGGTCACAGGCGTCCCCAAGGCCGTCGTTATCGGTGTCGAGCTGAGCGCTGTTCGGGAGGTCGGGGCAGTTGTCACGCGAATCCTGGAGACCGTCCCCATCTCTGAAACAACAGAACCAGTAAGCCAGTGGTCATGTGGCGTCTACTGTACACATCTCCACATCTCCCCCTATTGATACTTTGCAGTCTATGGCGGAATATTCAGCAGTTACCCTGACGACAACGCGCACATTTGTAAACGTTTGTAAAAGTTTTAAGATTTGTCTGAAAACTGAAGAAAAAACACAAAAGGAGCCTGTGATCAATCTAAGTGTTCATGGTCCTGTTTAGGAGTTTGATTTTACACAAAAAGGTGAGAGTGACTAACTGAAAAACTGTTGGCTAATGCTAGCTAACTTGTGACTGTAATGTTATTTGAGAGGGACTTGTCAGCTCACCTGTTGAAGTTCAGCCAAGTTAGTTTTTTATTGTCAGATTGTGATAAATTAAAGCTCAGATTAAAGTCTAACAGAGCCTCAGACAGAGCAGTGCCTACAGTTAGCATTACATCCCCAGGGAATGCTGATGACATCATCTGCAAAGTATCAGTAGTTTAACCTGAGCTGAGACAGGTCAGACCACTCAGGTGGAGTTTGCTGTAACTGTCAAATGCAGATGTGTTGACCTAGTTTATGGTTAATATCTGTGTAATTACTGGACATATCCACATGAAACAAAAACTGGCACAAAGTTGAACGTCTTCTCTGTCAATATAAATAAACTTAAGTGAAAGTTATAATATATCATATTTCCTGATTCAAAATGGCACCACTAAAGACAAGCCTTTCTACATAGAGTTAGAGCTGGAGTTTACTCACGTGTCCTGGTTTGTGTCGCAGACGTCTCCGACCAGATCACTGTCCACATCGTCCTGAAACACAAACACCACCATTTTATGTGGATGATCCTTTACTCCTCCTCTCCACTTTCTCTCTCCTTCTCCTCCTCTCTATCCTCCTCTATCCTCCTCTCTCTTTTCTCTCCTCTCCTTCTCTCCTCTCCTCCTCTCCCCTCCTCTCCTCCATCTTTCTAAGCTCCTCCTCCTCTCTCTTTTCTCTCCTCTCCTTCTCTCTTCTCTCTCCTTTCTCTCCTCTCCCCTCCTCTTTCCTCCATCTCTCTCCTCTCCTTCTCCTCTCTCTCTCCTCTCCTTCTCTCTCCTCTCCTCCTCTCTCTCCTCTCCTCCTCTCTCTCTCCTCCTCTCTGTCCTCTCCTCTTTCTCTCCTCTCCTCCTCTCCTCTCCTTCTCTCTCTCTCCTCCTTTCTTTTACTCATTTACCTGCATGGGGTTGCTGAGTTCAGGGCAGCTGTCACAGGCGTCTCCAACTCCATCTCGATCTCGATCTGTCTGCATCGGGTTTGGAACCTTCGGACAGTTATCCAGAACATTAGGGATCCCTGAAAGAAAAAAGAACCAGGACTGAACCAGGACTGAACTAGGATTGAACCAGCACTGTACCAGGACTGAACCAGGACTGAACCAGGACTAAACCAGGACTGAACCAGGACTGAACCAGGACTAAAACAGGACTGAACCAGGACTAAACAGGTCTTAAACGACTAAACCAGGACTGAACCAGGACTAAACCAGGACTGAACCAGGACTAAACCAGGACTGAACCAGGACTAAACCAGGACTGAACCAGGACTAAAACAGGACTGAACCAGGACTAAACCAGGTCTTAAACAAGGTCTAAACAAGGTCTGAACCAGGTCTAACCCACGACTGAACAAGGTATAAACCTATACTAAACCAGGACTGAACCAGGCCTAACACAGGTCAGGTGTATGACAGGTGTGACAGGTGCTCACCGTCCCCGTCAATGTCCTGGTCGCAGGCGTCTCCCTGTCCGTTGGAGTCTGTGTCTTTTTGATCTGGGTTTGGGACTGTGGGACAGTTATCGCACGAGTCCCCGAATGAGTCCGAGTCCGAGTTCTGCTGGTCTTTGTTTGGGACGAGGCGGCAGTTATCCTGAGGTCAGAGGGGAGAGGTCAAAGCTGGGACGTCATCTGACCTGCAGCTATACTGAGGCACAGACCCCTTTGTTTTGTGCATTCATTTTTGCACAAAACAGATTCCTGCAATCTAGTGGATTTTAGATGAATAAATGCATGTAGCAGTTTAACTGAGAATTATCTCCCAAGAAGCTTTTACCTATTTTATTACTAGTACAACTATAAGATACTCTTATTAAACTTAACGTGTTTTACACAAGCTCCTGATCATTTGTGTCATACTTCTGTGTCAGTGGTTCTGTGTGGAGCCCTGTGGGCTGCAGCCTTACACTAGGCTGTGGACAGAGCCTCCAGTCCAGACAACACTAAAGACTAAACCATAGTCTACAGAACACCTGGCCTTACGTTTATACTGCTTTTAATTCACCTGGAACATAGTGACAAACGTGTGGCTGTTTTGCTACAGTACAACACTCTACTGAATCTACACACTTTTTCTGTCATAATGGTTTGTGCTTCTAACTGGGCAAATATGAGATGGATTTTAAGAAATTAACATAAAAAGTGACCAAAAGTTTAGGTTTTGTAGAACATCTTTACTCTAAACTGTTCACGCAGCTTTTGTTTAGTCACTATATGCTGGTAAGAGGGCAGTGTGCAGAGGGCAATGTTCAACAGGCAGTGTGCAGAGGGCAGTGTGCAGAAGGCAATGTTCAGAGGGCAGAGGGCAGTGTGCAGAGGGCAGTGTGCAGAGGGCAGCAGGCAGTGTGCAGAATGCAGTTTGTAGAGGGCAGTGTGCAAACAGCAGTGTGCAGACAGCAGTGGGCAGAGGGTAGTGTGCAGACAGCAGTGTGCGAAGGGCAGTGTGCAGAGGGCAGCAGGCAGTGTGCAGAATGCAGTTTGTAGAGGGCAGTGTGCAGAGGGTAGTGTGCAAACAGCAGTGTGCAGACGGCAGTGTGCAGAGGGCAGTGTGCAGACAGCAGTGTGCAGAGGGAAGTGTGCAGACAGCAGTGTACAGAGGGAAGTGGGCAGTGTGCAGATGGCAGTGTCTACACAGCAGTGTGCAGAGGGCAGTGTGCAGTGTGCAGAGGGCAGTGTGCAGAGGGCAATGTGCAGACAGCAGAGTGCAGACAGCAGTGTGTAGAGTGCAGAGGGCAGTGTGCAGTGTGCAGAGGGCAGTGTGTACAGTATGCAGTACTTTACAGTAAGTGTTCCACATGTTGTAGTGTGTAGTGTAGTACTTGTACCTCAACGTTCTTGATGCCGTCTCCGTCTGCATCCTCGTCGCACTGGTCTCCAATCCCGTCCCCGTCTGCGTCCTCCTGCCCGCTGTTCGGGGTCAGGACGCAGTTGTCCTGGAAACACACAGGTCAGATTTGGCGCCCCCACAGGTCATGTTTTATCACTACAGGCTGTTTATAATAACTATGTACAGGACCTGTACCTGTCTGCAGAGGCTCTGATTGGTTCTCACTTGTCTGCAGAGGCTCTGATTGGCTCACTTGTCTGCAGAGGCTCTGATTGGCTCTCACTTGTCTGCAGAGGCTTTCATTGACTCTCACCTGTCTGCAGTGGCTCTAATTGGCCACTTATTAAACCTCCCTTTCTTCTGATTGGTCCTCACCTGTCTGCAGTGGCGGTGCGTGTCCTCACAGGGGAGAGAACGATCCGGAAAACCGTCAATGTCCGTGTCCAGTCCACACGTGTTTCCATTCCCCGCCCAGCCCACGTTACACTGCAACAGAGAGACCAGGACTAAACCAGAACTGAACCAGGATTAAACCTGATCTAGACCAAGACTAAACCAGGTCTAAACTGGGACTAAACCGCGACTAAATCAGGACTAAATTAGGACTAAATTAGGACTGAACCAAGATGGAACCAGGACTAAACCAGGACTAAACCAGGACTAAACCAGGTCTGGGTCTTACTGTGCAGGTGACCTCTCCGCTGCGCTCCAGGGTGCAGTAGGCATTGGCGTCACAGGGGTTAAAGGTCAAACCAGAGCAGGACTTTCGAGCAAAACATCCCGAGGTCTGGTTCCCACGGAAACCAGGTCGACAGCTGCCACATTTGTACGAGCCCTGAAGCGGAAAACGTGTTGGTTAGAGGGATCAGATTGTCCTAGATGGGGCCAGAGACAGATTTTCCTATTGATTACATGATATTGTAATAGGAAACACCCAAAAGAACCTGATCATTTCTATAGATATCACGCTGGGAGGAGGGAGGGTCGGAGGCTGCATATATGGAGGAATGTTCAGCAGTTACCATGGTGACACAATGCACACATTAGCAAACACAGCCTGATAAGTTTTAAGATAAACTGAAAACTCGAGGAAAAATACAAAATGGATTTAAACAAATCACTTTCAGGAGCCTGTGATCAATCCAAGTGTTCATGGTCCTGTTTAAGAGTTTGTTTTTCAACAAAAAGGTGAGAGTGACTAACTGAAAAACTGCTGGCTAATGCTAGCTAACTTGTGACTGTAATTTTATGTGTGAGGGACTTGTTTAACAGCACAAATTAGCTCACCTGTTGTAGTTCCAGCTAAATCAGTTCATTCTGGTCAGATTAAAGTCTAACTTGAGTAACAGCTTCTAACAGAGCAGTGCCTACAGTTAGCATCACACCCCCAAGGATGATGTATCAATTGATTACACAATATTCTTATAGGGAAGACCCAAAAGGTAAATGCACAAATGTTGAACCTGACCATTAGTGACTAGACCCAAGAACTCAACAACATTGTAGCAGTAGTAGTAGTAGTAGTAGTAGTAGCAGTACTAGTAGTAGTAGTAGTAGTAATAGCAATAGTAGTAGCAGTAGTAGTAGTAGCAGTAGTATTTGTACTGACCACAGTGTTGATGCACACAGAGTTGGGAGTACAGGCGTCGGGCAGGTCCACACATTCATCGATGTCAGAGCACTCCTGAAATAGAGACCAGGACCAGGATCATAACCAGACTGGGACCAGGACCAGACCAGGATCGCTGACAGCGATCGGGAAAAGGCGGAACGTCATGATGAATACTTTAATCTGATTGGGTGAAGCGTCACAACAGCAGAACAAGCCAAAAATCAAACATTTGGTTAAATCCAGTTGAGAGAAAAGCACAGACATCTTTCCTCCACAAAAACACAAAGTGCTTCTGTGGAAATAGGCTCAGGTTTGTCTATGTGCGCCACCCGGCACAAGAGGAACCAGGTCTGTGATCACTGAAGTGTTTTGAACTCTAATGTTGTAATGGGTTTACTGTTTGTTACTGAATGTGTGTACAGTGCTACATGTGGCTCCTGGCCTGACCTGCAGGACTACAGATGGAAGTAGCATTGGGCTAATTCTAGCATATTTACATTGTGTGCATTAATATGCACTGTCCCTTTAAATAATTGTAATAAAAAAAAAAAGTTTGGTTTGGTTTGTTTGGGCACTTCGCCTTTGACTCCGCCCAAACCTCAATGCTGCTCTGTTACTGGTCTGCCAACCAGCAGCTGGGCCCCATCTCACCAGAAGGATCCAAGATGGATTCTCATAAGTTTGTAACTCACAAATATCATTGACTCTATCTGGCTGTGCAGGGTAGGTCTGGGTACTGACCAAAACCAGGCACAGACCTGGAGGAGGGCCCAGTTAGGTCCTGACCATACTGTATAACAGAAGTGGACTGAGGGAGTGTGACATCACTCACAGCGCTTGGCTCCAAATGAAGCTCATCAAGGCTAGCAGTTGTAGCGGCAAATTTGGAGTTCCATATTTGGAATTCCGATCGTGAGCAACCAAAGAGCTAATCAGAAGCAAGGCTGATGGACAAAATAGTGCAACCCCAGGATCATGTAGAGCGGGTTAATATGAACATTTTAAGACCAAAATGACGAGCCTGACAGCAGCAGTTACAGAGAGTGGGGCCACGTTTTTTCAATGTAAAATTAACTGGTGCCGGAGTTGATGGAAACGGAAGCGCGCCCGCACTTATTTCGTACTTGGAACGCGGTGGCTAGCAGGCTTCCTATATCCATTTATACAGTTGAAACCAGAAGTTTACATACACTGCATAAAAAGACACATATGCTTTTTTTCTCACTGTCTGACATGAAATCAGGCTAAACTTTTACTGTTTTAGGTCAATTAGGATTACCAAAATTATTTCTTTTTGCTAAATTCCAGAATAATGAGAGAAGGATTTTTTAAGACAATTTTTCATTACTTTCTTCAAAGTCAGAACTTTACATACAATAAGATTATTATGCCTTTAAACAATATGGGAAAACCCAGATGATGATGTCATGTCTTTGGAAGCTTCTGGTTTATTGACAACATTTGAGTTCATTAGAGATGTGTGGATGTATTTGAAGGCACACCTGAAACACACTGCTTCTTTGTGTAACATCATGGGAAAGTAAAAAAAAATCAGCCAAGATATCAGGAGGAGAATTGTGGACTTGCACAAGTCTGGTTCATCCTTGGTGCAATTTCCAGATGCCTGAAGGTGCCACATTCATCTGTTCAAACAATTATACGCAAGTATAAACACCATGGGAATGTCCAGCCATCATACTGCTCAGGAAGGAGACGCGTTTTGTGTCTCAGAGATGAACGTGCTTTGGTCCAAAATGTGCATATCAACCCAAGAACAAAAGCAAAAGACCTTGTGAAGATGCTGCTGAAGCTGGTAAGAGTGTGTCATTATCCACAGTGAAACGAGTACTGTACTGACATGGGCTGAAAGGCCACTCTGCAGGAAGAAGCCATTACTCCAAAAGAAACATAAAAAAGCCAGATTTCAGTTTGTAAATGCACACAGGGACAAAGACCTTAATTTTTGGAGACCCGTGGTCTGATGAAATTAAAATTTAACTGCTTGGCCATAATGAGCATTGTTACGTTTTGAGGGAAAAGCTTGCAAACCTGAGAATACCATCCCAACTGTGAAATACGGGGGTGGCAGCATCATGTTGGGAGGTTGTTTTGCTGCAGGAAGGACTGGTGTACTTCACAAAATAGATGGCATCATGAGGAAAGAACATTATGTGGAAATACTGAAGCAACGTCTCAAGACATCAGCCAGGAAGTTAAAGTTTGGGCACAAACGGGTTTTCCAAATGGACAATGACCCGAAACATACTGTCAAACTGGTTATAAAGTGGCTTAAGGATAACAAAGTTAATGTTTTGGAGTGGCCATCACAGAGCCCTGATCTACTGAAAATGTATGGGCAGACGTGAAAAAGCATGTGCGAGCAAGGCGGCCTACAAACTTGGCTCAGTTACACCAGTTCTGTCAGGAGGAATGGGCCAAAATTCCTGCCAACTATTGTGAGAAGCTTGTGGAAGGATATTCAAAACATTTGACCCAAGTCATACAGTTTAAAGGCAATGGTACCAAATACTAATGAAATGTATGTAAACTTCTGACTTTGAAGAAAGTAATGAAAAAATGTCTAAAAAATGCTTCTCTCATTGTTCTTGCATTTAGCAAATAGAAATAATTTTGTTAATCCTAATTGACCTAAAACAGGAAAAGTTTAGTCTGATTTCATGTCAGACAGTGAAAATAAAGCATATGTGTGTTTTATATAGTGTATCTAAACTTCTGGTTTCAACTGTATATACAGTCTATGGTCCTGCCCCGGCTCATAACAGGTCTGGACTTTGTTTGTTTGTTACCTGTCTGTGGGTCTTGGCGAAGCTGAGGCCAGTCCCACTCACTGGTGCCCCCCACAGTCCGGCAGGGCACGGCAAACACGAGAATCCACCCACCGTGTTTAGGCAGAGGGCGGGGTCATGACACGGCCACACGGAGCACTGAGGAGAGAGAGCGTTAGACCAGTGAAGTGTGCAGTACTCTAACAGAATATGAATGACACCTGTATAACACACTGAAGGCACTTTCTGTGTGTCCTGCTTATGCACTGTTCATTATCAGAGACAGAGACACTCTACACAACACTGCTGCAATCCTTCAGTTTATTGTTTATTGTTTTAAGTTTTAAGTTTATTTTCTAATATTTATTTATCTTGATTTCTGAGTGCCTATTTCTGTTCTCTTGCTGTTCTTGAAAGGTGGGTTGTAACACTGGAATTTCTCCAGAGTGAGATCAAATAAAGGTTTTCTTATTTTATCTTAAAGACCAAACCAGGTCCAGAGGAGACCGGAGACCAGAGACCAGAGACCCGGTCCAGATCAGGGGAGACAAAGGGTTAGAAAAGTTGTGTTTCCAGACCTCGTCCACATCCTCACAGTGAGTCCCGTTTCCTTCAAACCCGGGCGGACACGGACCACAGGTGAATCCTGGGAACTGTAGGCTCTCCACACAGGCCACACCCTTAAAGCAGGGGTTAGGAGAGCATCGCGAGCGCGGCTCATGGAACCCTGTGATATAGAGAGAACACAGTTAGACCTGGTTTAGTCCTGGTTTAGTCCTGGTTCAGTCCTGGTTCAGTCCTGGTCTAGTCCTGGTTTAGTCCTGGTTCAGACTCACCACAAACCTGACACTCCAAGATGGTGTTTCGAATCAAGGACATTTCTTTCACCTGAAACAGAAACAAGATTTGGTCAGTCGGCCCTGCTGTCACCTGTCTCTCACTCTCCTCCCTCTCCTCCTCACCTGTCTCCCTCTCCTCTCCCTCTCCTCCTCACCTGTCTCCCTCTCCTCTTCTCCTCCTCCTCCTCGTCACCTGTCTCCCTCTCCTCCCCCTCTCCACCTCACCTGTCTCCTCTCCTCCTCACCTGTCTCTCTCTGTCTTTTTCTCACCTGTTCTCGGATGTCCTGTCTCAGCTCTCCCAGCACCTGGTTAAAGATGATGAGCTGACCAATCAGAGCCTTCAGATGGTCACCTGACAGGAAACAGGACGAAAAACAGTTTTTGTGAAAGTCGTCTACACCGGAGTTTCTCAAACTGTGGGACATGTACAAGTGGAGCACACAGGGGCTGAGTATTTGATTTTGTCTTCTACGTTTATCATTATTTAGACCTACCTCCTACCTACTTGGTTTAGTCTTGTTTTAGACCTGTTTTAGCCCGGATTTAAGCCCTGACCTTACTTGGTTCTGACCACTTTTGCCTCTAAGTGCTCCGAAACCACGCTATCTTTGTGATGTAACATAGACTGTGTAATGAAGTGGACTAAGTGAGTGTGGTGTCACCCACAGCGTTCGGCTCCAAATGAAGCTCATTGAGGCTAGCAGTTATAGTGGCTAATCTGGAGCCCAGTTCCATATTTGGAACTCTGATTGTGAAACCAAGTGCTAATTCAGAGCAAGGGTGTTGAAGGTAACGCCCCTTCCCACCCACAACGAAGTCAATCAAACTTGTTGCTAACGAACAACCTTGGGGAAAGAAGGCGCTTGATTGGTCTGTTATTAATGTTCATATCGTGATTTAGGGACAAAATAGTGATATAAAAACACCAGGATCATGTAGAGTGGGTTAAAACCAACATTTTAAGGGCAAAATGACAAGCCTGACAGCAGCAGCTACAGAGAGATCAGACATGGTTTTTTAATAGTAAGTGAATTAGAGCCAGAATTGATGAAGCTAAATCGTCCCCATGCTCACTTCCTGTTGGAACGTGGCGGCTAGTGGGTTAGCTATGTCCATTTACATATACAGTTTATGGGTGGCACTTCTGGTTAAGCGTAATCCCATTCATTTACATGGAAAATTTGATAAAAGTTTTGGTGCTAAAATCTGACATAAAGTAGTGTTAATTTGTGTAAAATGTTGAATGTTCATGTGACCAACCCGTCACACTGCAGCGATTCTCTGGAGGCTTTTAAACTGAAATAATGAGGACTGTGTAATGAATGGAATGTGCAATATTTTGTATGGTGCAATAATGGGAACTGTGCAATGAATGTAATGTGCAATTATGGGAAATGTGGAATGAGTGGCATGTGCAATTATGGGAACTGTGCAATAAGTGTAGTGTGCTATTTTTATTTTGACCCTTTTGCGACCCCAGCCCTTGGGACAATGGATGGAAATTAGCCTTTGGCTATAATCCGGTTTGTTTACATTCATGTTGTATCATGTCTGTTCATTAACATGCACTCTCCCAATCAAATAAATAAATAAATAAATAAACGGCTCTGTGTCTGGATAGAACGCATTTACTGTGAGATCTGCCCCATGTAAAACGATACAACCCCAGTGACCACGGCAATGCACACAGACACTTCCCCAGTAAGTAAGACAGTAAGTGAACAGTCCAGGTTTAGATCTGGTGGTACTCGGAAAGCCAAATTTGATCTTGGTACATTGTGTGAAAAGCTTAGAAACCTCTGGTCTAAACAAAACCCCAGCAGAGGGAGCAAGACAATCTGCAGGAGCGCTGATGAGTGAAGCAATTTGTATCAAGACACAGTTATGCTATACAACCACCACTTTGCATTGGTGGCTATGCAAATGTTAATTTCTTCACAATTTTTTCATAATCAAGTTAAAAAGGGTGTATTATGCAAAATGGACTTTTGGCACTAGTTTCATTAGTGGGATGCACACTGATTGTGTTATTGTGATGTTGCTCTGAAGGGGGAGTGACTTAGCATGGAGAGCAAAGGGAGAGGAGACTCAGAGTGTCAAAAAAACAAAAGTGAAAATTATAAAACATGTTAATATGTTGTTTTGTGCAAAAATATAAAAGGTAACATGGTGATCTAAATATGTTAGGTGGTAGCAGTTAATAGAAGTAAACTACCCCCTCTTTCATACCCCATAGAAGTAAAATACCCCTCTTTAATACCCCATAGAAGTAAAATACCCCTCTTTAATACCCCATAGAAGTAAAATACCCCTCTTTAATACCCCATAGAAGTAAAATACCCCTCTTTAATACCCCATAGAAGTAAAATACCCCTCTTTAATACCCCATAGAAGTAAAATACCCCTCTTTAATACCACATAAAAGTAAATTACTTCCTCTTTAATATCACATAGAAGTAAAATACTCCCTCTTTAATAAAACATAGAAGTAAAATAGCCCCTCTTTAATACCTCCATAGAAGTAAAATACCCCCTCTTAAGCTTAGGAACAGTTAATTTGGTTATGGTTAGAGCGTAAGGACAGGTTAGCAAACCAGTTCTTGGCAGAAATGCATTGGGGGAAAAAATGACAAAACCAATGTCAGCTAAGGTCAAAGGTCATAGTTACAGTTTGAAATTAGAGCCAGCCTGGTCAAGGTGTCGTGCACCAGCAGGGGGCAGTGTCACTTACCGAGGATGCCACTGATGTCGCCACTGACGCCGTTCGACGAATCCTGGAATGGACAATCAGCCAGAGCGCCGGCTTTGGCCACACTGCCCCCTAGCACCATGCTGAGAAACTGCACTGAGCCCTGGAAAAGAAGAGTAACTTTTATACAACAAAACTTTACTACTCTACAAGAAGATAACTGGTTTAGTTCTGGTATAGTCCAGGTTTAATCTTTGTTTAGTCCTGGTGTAATCTTGGTGTAGTGCTGGATAGTCCTGGTTTGGATCTTGGTTTAGTTATGGTTTAGTCATGTATAGTCCTTGTTGAGTCCTGCTTTAGTTCTGGTTTAGTCCTAGTTTAGTCCTGATTTAGTCCTGGTTTAGTCCTGCTTTGTCCTGGTTTAGTCCTGGTTTAGACCTAGTTCAGTCCTAGTTCGTTCCTGGTTTAGTCCTGATTTAGTACTGGTTTAGTTCTGCTTTGGTCCTGGTTTAGACCTGGTTTACACCTGGTTTAGTTGTGGTTTAATCCTTGTTTAGTGTAGGTTTAGTCCAGGTTTAGACCTGGTTCAGTCCTAATTCAGACCTGGTTCAGACTGTTTTTACCTGGACACGTGCATATGTCTTCTGTCCGTGCCTGACGTCCACCATGTTGCTGTCTTCGGGCAGGTTTCCCAGAGCAGGAAGTGATACAGCAGAATCGGCCAATCGGCAGTCGACATAGAGCTCGGCGCTGAGGCTTTGGCGCCGGAGACCACCCAATCGCAGCACCAAGCTGTGGCTCCGCCCATCAGCCAGTGGCGCGTTCTGGAGGTTCAGCGTGTGCAGCCGACCGTCAGCGCGAATGTATCTAACCAGCACTGAGGAGAGAAGAGCAGGACTAGAGCAGGACTAGAGCAGGACTAAAGCAGGACTGAACCAGGACTAAAGCAGGACTAAAGCAGGACTAAAGCAGGACTAAAGCAGGTCTAAAGCAGGACTAAAGCAGGACTGAACCAGGACTAAAGCAGGACTCTTTCATCTAATCAGGTGGTACCTTTGCTGATCTTGCCCATGAGCGCCACCTCTAGGATCTTGCTGTGGTCCTGTTTGTCATAGAGTCCGAACAAAACTCCGCCCAGTTTTGGAGGTAGCTTCAACGTCGAGACAAGGTAGACGTCACTGAGCGCGCTCAGCCCTGCCCACAACTTCTCCACTGCCGTCGCCATCTGCCCTGCATCCTGCAGCGCCAGGACATCAATCACTGTAAGAGAAAGAACCATGTCTGAACCAGATCAGAACCAGGACTAAATTGATGTCTTCAGTATCGTGAACCATGTTTTGAGACACAAATGGAATCATGTGTGGGACCAAGAGCAGGTCTAAATGGCCTCTGTGGAGCACCACAGTTTCTAAACCACAAACCCCAGTGGCTCATGACAGAATCTGAGTGTGGGGCGTGTTTGGCCTGATGTGCTTGAAAACTCACTTGGGAAATGCAAAATCATAAGTCTTTGTAAAATACTGAAGAAGTGTGTACTGTAACCTGAAAACCAACAGACCAAGGTTCTGTCTCTGGCAGCCTACTGATCCTGGGTCTAAGCCAGGTTTGGTCGTGGTCCTAAACCTGGTCCAGGCTTAGTCCTGGTTCTAAACCTGGTCTGCAGTGAAAGTGCCCTGTCAGCTGTAATTTATTGTGTAACGTGTTTCTGAACTTCCTCCTTCTGTGTGTGCGCGTTTCTACGGCAACGAGCAACATAAACACTCGTACGCGCGCACACATGCGCGCACACCCCTCGCACGCACGTGCATTCTCCAGAGGAGCCCCATTCCTCCGCAGCAGTGAAACCTTTACTGCCGAGTGGAAAGTAACGGTCACCGCAGCCCCCTCTGCGCAGCTCCTAAAACCTGAGCAAAACTGGGTATAAACCAGGACTGAACCGGGTCTGAACCGGGTCTAAGCCTGGACTAAACCTGGTCCAGGTCCATATGAACACTAAACATTCCCTGCTGAGCTGAGATGCACTTTTACAGTGAGCTGGTTCAGTTGAGACAATCATTTGTCTTGTACAAGACAAATCCCGGTGAAACCAGTAAGTCACGTGACCCACTGACGGTAACGGTGGAAACTCACGGAACCGAACCACTGCCAACTTTTAGTGAGAAATTATAAAACAGACCATGAATATTAGTTTGACTAGTTTACCTTGGACGTCAGCTCCATCCGTTATACCGTGGACCCTCAGCCCCGAGACCAGCGCCGTCACCAGGAGCACGGCCCTCCAGCCCATCCCTGATGACCTCCAGAAGAGCCAAAGGAACAAGACCGGATTGGCCCGAAAAGTGAAACCCGGAGCGGTGTGGAAGAGCGAGGAGACCCAGGCAAAGAGAGGACTGGATCCACGAGGGAAAGAAGTTCACAAAGTCCGGGGATAGAGTGCGTAAAGCCGGCTGGAGGAGAGAGCTGGAGGAGCGAGTCGGGCGCTTCGCTGGATGTAACCCGTAGAGGAGTACCGAAGAGCGGACACTGCACTGAGAGGGTCCGATGGAGGAAACCCCGAGGAGAGCAGACACGCGCGGCACCGGGGGAGGACCAGCGGAGGAGGAGGTCCCGTGCACGCGCCTCAGCTGGAAAATGAGGCGCGCACACACTTCTGCCCCTAGTTTAGACCGTGTTCAGTCCTGTTTTAGTGCTGGTTAAGAGCGCGCACACACCTGGCACGCGTCTTTAAACACCCGTCGTAAAAAGTAAGTACCGAGGGTGAACATTGTCGTTCCGGTACGGTCTTGTCTTTGGTCTTACGGGCCCATAACGCACCAGCTAGAGGAGAGTAAGATAAGGGAAACATGAGCACAATGCTACGTTTTAAACTGAAACACCGGGGGGGGGCACATAAGACTGAAAAGTCTTATGTGCCGGGTTCCACGTTTTTGGCCCGGATCGCTCATTTCCATGTAAAGTTGTCTTTTTATAGATAGGCCTAGATCACAAACTGAATGTAGAAAATCACGCACGTAACACTTTTGTACGTACGCACGCTTTATAAACAAGACCCCAGAACTATCACCAGGTGCGGGTTCGATCCCTGTGCACCTGGGCCAGAATCTGCTGAAGCCCCGTGAAAGAAGAGCGAGGAGACACTTGGACACTTTTATAACCCCAAGCGTGTAAACCCAGAGAATAACCCAGCTGCTGCTGAATGAGCTCATCACAGGTGTTAATGGAAATTAATTGTGTAATAAACATCATTACATAATGTCACCATTTAAAATAGAGCCATAAAAATAACACATTAGTTTACTTTATATTCGACTTTGGATTCGTGGATTAAAGAAACCAGCGTGAATGAAACAAAAATACAACTCGAGGCATGTTTTTGTGGAGGAACATGGTAGAAAGCTCCAAAAAGTCAATTTTGCATAATACCCCGTCATTAGATCAAAGCTATTCTGCAAACTGGACTTCGACTAGAGCTTTAACGATGTTCTAATTGTTTCTTCTCATTGACCCTCTTAAATTGTATTTAGAGTGATTCCTGTTTAATCTTTATTCTCCTGGATTCATTGCTCCAATCTACCGCAATTTTCAGCTCCACCAGTTTTATTTTATTAATATGTGATACTCGTAAGATTCGGCAGTGTCGCGTAGTCATTTTGGTACAAATGAAAAAAAAAAAAAAAAAATCGCTGCTAGCAAGTGTGATGTGTAGCTATCCACAGGGGGCGACGACAGCATGCAGCGCTTTGTTGTGATGACATTTACAGCAAAAGTAATTTTAGATGAATATTGTCATTTAAAATGTGCAAATTATAACATAATGATCCACGGGTGTCATAGGCTACGTTCACAGTGCAGGCCAAATTCGAATTTTACCCATATATGACCTGTATCTGATTTTTTCATGTCAGTGTGAACACCTCAATTCCGATTTTTTTTCAAATCAGAACCAGGCCGCATTGGTATGTATCATAAATCTGATATGTATCTGATATGACTGCAGTCTGAGCGCTCATGTTGCACTCATGTGACTTGCACGTCATCAACAGATGTTTGCAAGAGCTGGAAAAAGGCGATCATGCACATAGGCAAATGTTCTCCTCCTCATCGAAAAGTTATTAAAAAGTCTGTGTCAGTGAAGCGGCTCACAACATTGTCCCACGGCTGTGACTCCTCATCCCCACGCTCCTCGAAATGGAGCTGGCAGAAAGGGCCCTACAGACTACCATAACCAAAATCCTTGCCCTCTTTCTTCTTGATATGCTTTGCAAAATCACTTAAGTAAATGTTGGCTTCAGTTGTTCAAGTAACTTGAAATAGCCACAAATGTGCCAAGACTGAGACTACTCTTTCACGAACACAACCTGCTGCGTGTGACATTGTGTGATGCTGTGCGTATACAGGTCACTTCGCAGCCGCATTCCGTTCACATTATGATTAGATAGCAGTCCTATTTTTATTGTAATGTGAACGACTATATAAAAAATCAGATACAAACAAAAAATCCGAATTGGGCCACATACACTGCAGTGTAAACGTAGCCATAAATTTTAGCTCTAGAGCAGACACAAGCACAATACCAACTTTAACCAACCAGTTACCAGCTTTAACACCAGGAAACAGCAAGGGTCAAGAGTCCAGAGTTTTAATAATGAGAATTTAAATATTTGCGATTTTTTTTGGTTCATTTTGACATTTATCGCTCGTGCTCTTGCTCGTGTGTCTCGGGCTCCTCCGGCTCCTCGTCGGGCGGCTCCTCTAGCGCCCCCCTCTGATGCAGGCTGATCGACAGGAGCCCCGTGAGAACTGCGTAACTCAACATTGCTCCCACCGCCACCAGAGCCGACAGCAGCTGCTTCCTGCGTTTGTGAGGAACGTGGTCACCGTCGTCTGAGGCTAAGGGCGCCGGGCGAGGGGACGGCTCTAAGCACAGGACATACCAAAAATATGTCAAATACTAGTACTACAACGGATGACTACTACATGCTATGTAAATAGTAGAACATACTACTACTGATACTAATACTGGGGGGTGGGGCTGTTGCCTGTGTTGGAGGCGGGGCTGTTACCTGTGTTGGGGGTGTGGCTGTGTTGGGGGCGGGGCTGTTACCTGGGCCTGTCCGGGGGAAGTAGAGCTGTAGGATGTTGGAGCAGAACCCGCTCAGGTTCTCCAGACTCTGAAGGTGCTGCTGAAGTTTGGAGTTTGGGAATTTGATCTTTAAAACTGGAGCCAGGTGTCCAAAGACAAACGCGTCCAGAGAACAGGGACTGATGGGACAAACAAAGGAGAGAAACAGAGGAGGAGGGAGAGGGAGGGAGAGAAGGATGATGAGAGGAGGAAGAGGAGAGGAGAGAGGGGAGAGAGAAAAATAAACAGTCAGATGGGAGAAAGAGAGAGGAGAGTGAAAGAAAGAGGGGGAGGGAGGAGATGGGGGAAGAGAGGGAGGAAAGTGAGGAGAGACATAATAGAGAGGGAGGGGAGGAAAGAAAAAGCAGAAGGGAGACAGAGAAGGAAGAAAATGAGGGAAGAAAGAGCACGGAGAGACGGATAGAGAAGAGAAAGGAGGAAAAAAAGAAAATGGAGTAAAGAGGAGGCGGAAGAGAAATAGAGGAGAGAGGGAAAGAAAGATGAAAAGACGTATGGGAGAGAGGAGAGTGAGAGGGAAGGGAGAGAGATGAAGAGACAGCAGGGAGAAGAGAGTAGAGGAGGGGGAGGGGAGAGAGAGAGGAGGGAGGGGGGCAGAGAGGAGAGGGAGGAGAGGGGGAAAAGAGGAGGAAAAGGGGAGAGGGGAGAAAGAATGAAAAGACAGAATGAAGGGGGGGGGGACCGAAACAGTACAGAAGAGAGGAAGAGGAAGAAGAGAGGAGAGAGAAAAAAAGAGAGAGAGGTGAGGGAGGAGAGATAGTTCATGTATAATATTTGTGATTTTTAATGAATTCAAAACGAAACATACGATTCTCCAAAGAAAAACTTGTGCTGTCCGAGTCTCTGAGACAGAAGGTTCATGCACTCGGCTGCATCCCGGAACAACTACAAAAAAAACAGAGGAGGAAAAGAGAGGGTAAGCACTCAGAGCTCACAGTGAGAGGGTCCTGGGACAACTGCAAAAATACAGAGGAGGAGAGGAAACGATAAGCACTCAGAGCTCACAGTGAGGCTCCAATAACTGCTGCACGCACAAGCACGCGCACACACACACACACACACACACAGTAGAGGGGCTTTGGTCACGAGATGGCTTAACATAAACACTCACAGTGAAAGGGTCCTGGGTTTGATTCCCCAACAGGAAATATCTGAGTGAGTTTGTTCTCCCTGTGTCTGAATGCACAAAAGACTTATCCACCAGCGACCTGCTCCTGGCTGTGGTACTCCTTCATTTGCTCCTGAGATCTAGCCCAGGGACACCAAAGCATGGATCAGAGGGAGAAGAGGAGGAGGTGCAGAGGGAGAGGAGGAGTTAGTGTTAGGGTTAGTGAGGAGAGAATTGAGTAGGAGGAGGAGGTGAGGGGTGCAGGAGGTGCAGAGGGAGTCACTTCGGGTCTAAACCAGGTCTAAACCAGGTCTAAACCAGGTCTAAACTAGGTCTAAACCAGGACTAGGCGCAGAGGGATAGGAGAAGGAGGTGCAGATGGACGGCAAAGGAGCAGAACATGATGTTGGTCAGATCTTGAGAACATTCAGACAGAGCCAGACTCATGAGAGTCTATGTCTATGGAAAGTCTGACTCAGTGGAACTCTTTGGCTGAGGTTTTTCCAACGCAAAAGCAGCAGACGAGAGCAAACAGTTTCAGAGACGGAACAGGCTCAGACCTGAAGCTCATAAACTGTAGGTCCAGTTTATGTCGGGTTATTCTCAAATGTGACAAGAACATGAACATCTGTTATTCATTTCATTAATTACTCAACCATTGGACTTATACAGCGCCTTTCAAGACACAGAGCTCTGTACAGCATACTTCACTCACTCCACACTCGACGGTGCGGGCATAATTCTGTATCCACCGCTGCCCTGGGACAGACTGACAGAAGTGAGGCTGCCAATCTGCACCATCGGCCCCACCCGCCCAACCTCACAGACACACCACATTCATACTAGGTAATGTGGGTGAAGTGTCGCGTCTAAGGACACAACAGCAGTTTTTGTCATTTTAGAGATCAGACCAGATCAGGTTCTCAGGAGAAGAGGAGGTCTGTTGTATCTCCATGTTCTCCTAAGGTCTAAACCAGGTCTAAACAAGGACTAAACCAGGACTAAACCAGGTCTAAACCAGGTCTTCTCTTGGTCCTTGAGTCTCACCTCCTTCTCTAGGTTCTCCTCAGGTTCTAGAAGATCCTCTCCTCTCAGAAGCCTCAGTTTCTCGTTCTGATGTCGGTGCATTCGTCCCGGTAAAACCAAACTCAGAGGAAATGGCATGTGATCCGCAAACCAGCGCCGCGTCACGTCCACAAAGTTCTTACTGTCTACCCACGACCAGTAGATCTGAGACAGAGCAGAACTGGGTCAAAACTGGGTCAAAACTGGGTCAAAACCAGGACTAAACCAGGACTAAACCAGGACTAAACCAGGACTAAACTGGGTCAAAACCGAGTCAAAACCAGGACTAAACCAGAGCAAAACCAGGTCTAAACCAGGTCTAAATCAGGTGTAAACCAGCCAGGTCTAAACCAGGACTGGGGTCTGACCAGCGCTGGGAGCAGTTTTTCTTCGATGAGGGAGATGAAGGCCAGGCTGTCGGCTCCTTCTTTGGCCGAGAGGTCGTAGTCGGCGTTAAACTTCTACAAAACAAAGACACATGAGACACAGAAAAGTGAAAGTATTTGGTCTGTAGAGTTTACGTTGTGGGAGCATTGCCATAGAGACAGTGCACCTATATTGTTATGTATGCAGTTTGTGGGCGTTACCTGTTTGCGCAGGTGGATGATGATGTCACTGGGTCTGGTCAGAGTCTCGTTCTGATTGGTCCTTAAAGCAGGAAGTGAACCTGAGGAGACATTTCACTGTTAACATCAGCCAATCACAAGCAGAAAAAAGGGTTACATTTAATCTCCCTTATTCTGCTACTGTCTCTCTCCTCTGTAACTCTGTTCTAATGTGATGAAATGTCCCACAGTGTGGCTTTAACCCTGTTCTAAAGTGATGAAATGCCCCACAGTGGAGGTTTAACCCTGTTCTAATGTGATGAAATGCCCTGCAGTTGGTTTGTTTCATTCACACGTTTCAGTGACAGTACTACAGGGAGGGCATCTGACACACAAGGACATTTCAGAACATGTCTACACTACAGGGTTAGCAGCTTTTAAACATAATAAGACCCCATGGAGACACAAGGAGGGCATCTGACACACAGGGAGGGCATCTGACACACAGGAAAGGGAATTAGACACAAAAGGAGGGCATCTGACACAC
>KN485406.1:0-12933 GCA_000787095.1 Periophthalmodon schlosseri | reverse complement strand
AAAGAGGGAGAGAGCAGAAAAAATGGAGAGAGGGATAAAGTGAAAGGAGGGAGAGAGAGAGTGGAAGAGTGATACAGATAGTAAGAACAGAAAGAAAGAGCAGAGTGAGGGGAGATTACAGATTACAGGTTTTCGTTGCTCTTTGTCTGCTCCCTCGTTCTCAGAGTCAGATTTATCACTCGACAATTTGGTTCAATTTCACTTTTCGTTCCGTGCTCCCAGCTGCTCACGGCCCTTTAGAAACAAGCTGTCTAAATGCGCCAGATGCCCTCCCATCCTCTTGTATCCCAGTGTGTCAGATGCCCTCCCTTATACTCCCCTGTAGTATAAGACTGAGATGGGGGCAGGTCAAATGTCTGCAGATGTTGCGATGTGTCAGATGCCCTCCCAGAAAAAGCCCAAATTTCCAAAATTTGGGGATATTGGAAATTTCGAAATATAATTATTGAGTTGTTCATGTTTTGTTTTGTTTGGACGTCAGTTTGGGAAGTTACTTTGGGGAGTTAGTTTGGGGAGTTGGGTTTTTCAAAAATATAATATTCCAGTGCAGTAATTTGCTAATGGCTTCGTTCAAGATGAGAGAGGTGGAGTGTTCTGATGGTTTGAAATCAGGTCCTTTAGAGATGAGTGCAGAGCGAAAGAGAGGGAAGAGAGGATAGGGAGAGAGGGAAAAGAGAGGGGAGTAAGTGAGAGAGAGAGAGAGAGTAAGAGAGGGAGAGGGAGAGGGGGGGAGATGGCAGAGAAGAAAGTGGGGAGTAAGAGAAAAAAGCAGAAAGGGAGAGAGCGGGGGAGAGGAGAAAGAAATGGAAAGAGAAATAAAATAAAATATAAAAAGAGAGATAAAGAGAAATGGGAGAGAGAGGAGAGAAAATAAGAGCAGAGTGAAGAGATAAAATAGGAGAAATATAAAGAATGAAGAGAGAGAGAACAGAAGAGTAGAGAGAGGACAGAGAATAGAAGAGTAGAGAGAGGAGAGAGAATAGAAGAGTAGAGAGACAGTGAGAGAGGAGAGAGAATAGAAGAGCAGCGAGCGAGAGGAGAGAGAATAGAAGAGTAGAGAGACAGTGAGAGAGGAGAGAATAGAAGAATAGAGAGAGAAGAGAGAACAGAAGAGTAGGAGAGAGAGAGAGGAGAGAACAGAGAGGAGAGAAGGCTCTGTACCTGTAAAGAAGGCACAGTCTCATCTGAAGCAGTTTGAAGAAAGCTCATTTAAAGCCCATCAGAGGATCACACGGCTCATGGCTCATGGGATTTTACAGAGAGAGAAACTGAAACACTCTTTATTTCAATGTTTACACGTTCAAGTAAATATATAAGAAGAGTCAATACAAACACACTGAAGTCAGGTCAGAATAATGCATCAGTTTCACTTTTACAATGTCAAAGTTTCAGTTAGAGCCGCACATTAGAAAGTGCAAGTGATCTGTATGGATACTATACACAGTGACATCACGCTGGGGGTGTTCTACGTGTATGCCTATGATGGAATGTTCAGCAGTTACCATGGAGAAACAATGACACAGTCAAAAAAAGTTTTACGTGTTCAGGAGCCTGTGGTCAATCCGAGCGTTCATGGTTTAGGAATTTGAGTTTCGACAAAAAGGTGAGAGACTAACTGAAAAACTGTTGGCTAATGCTAGCTAGATTGTGACTGTTATGTTGCGTGAGAGGGACTTGTTTAACAGCACAAATCACCTCACCTGTTGTAGTTCCAGCTAAGTCAGTTATTTATGGTCAGATTGCGCTAAATTAAAACTCAGATTAAAGTGTAACAGAGCTTCAGACAGAGCAGTGCCTGCAATTAGCGTCACACCCCCAGGGAATGTTGATGACCTCAGCTGCAAAGTATCAGTGGGATAATATTATGCATTTTGTAGGTAATTAAACATATTATTTGTTTTAAATTGGGCCTGTCCTTAAAACTAAACTATGACCTCTACAATCCTGTATGAAAAGAGCCTATTCATGGGTTTCAAGCTATGGCAACCGTCCTCTGTGGTCATAGCAACTAAGCAATTCAAAACAAAATATAAACTATATCTTTTGAATGGGGAAAGGTCCTCAGAGTCCTTCAAACCAGGAAGGAATTGTTTGTCTGAAACCCAGGAATAGCATTAGCGTTGCACACAGATGGAAAAATGTGAAAGATTGTCTCACTAACATTGAATTTAACATAGCCCACAGTCTGATAGTTACTGCTTTTTAATATTTTTGAATAATACTAACATTCTGGATCATTAACACTGGAATATTACATTTAGAGGTGCAATCTGATGAATCTCTTGGTCCTAGTGACAACAGTGGTGAATCATAACGAAGTAAAAGTAGTAAAGTACTGTACTTAAGTAAACATCTGAGGTATCTGTACTTTACTTGAATAGATTTTAAAGCGGATACTTTTTACTTTTACTTCACTACATCTGCGAGCAGGTATCTGTACTTTCTACTCCACTACATTTTTAACCGGGCTGAAAATTATATTATATTATATATTATAGTTTGAGACCTGCTGAAAAGTCTGAGGGTTTATTTTTAACATGTTCATAATTTGAGCCACAAAAATATACAAATAAAAACAGCTAGAAAAAACTATCAATTCAGTTGTTTCTGTTGAACAAAATCCAGCACAAATCTTTATCAAAATAACTACATTTGAAGCTTTATTAGATCTCAAAATCCGCACAAAATACTTTTACTTTAAGTAAATTTTAATGGGTACTTTAATACTTTTATTTAAGTAGATTTTTTCATGTGCTATTTTTGCTTTTACTTGAGTTTTTTTTGTTTTGTTTTTTTTTTTTGCTCCAGTATCCGTACTTTTACTTAACTAACAAAACTGAGTACTTCTTCAACCACTGAGTATTAATACCAGTACTTGATGTGGAGAAGGTTTCAGCGATGGTCATCCGGGCAATGTTGTTGCGATGAAGACATTTCAGCTCCATCCAGAAGTCATTTTTAAAATCCACAGAATGTACAGAGCAGCTGTAGAGCACAGATGGCTTTGAATATGGAGATTTGTCACAGAAATTCAGGACTTTCAATAGGATTATTCTAAAATCAATACATTTGTTTGACAGAGTTGTTCCAACTGTGTGGGACCAACGTTGAAACCTTCTCTACAAAGACTCCTGGGCGGATAAGGGATTGCACTCTGTCGTTCCCAGTCGCCCTGATTTTACTGTATAGAAAAACAAGAAGATCACATTCTGGGTGACCACTGGATGACATCATGCAGTGGGACAAAGCTCTTGAGAAGGAGACTAAAGGCGCGTTCACATTTGTCCTGACTTGGACCTGGTTGATCACAGTTTAGTCCCATGTAGACTTGGTTTGGTCCTGGTCTGGTCCCGGTATAGTTCCGGGGTTAGTCCCAGTTTGAAGGATTACTGAAAGCCCCACTGCGGAATATTTCATCACATTAGAACAGGGTTAAAGTCCCACTGTGGAACATTTCATCACATTAGAACAGGGTTAAAGTCCTACTGTGGCACATTTCATCACATTAGAACAGGGTTAAAGCACAAAAGTGGCCTGACCATACAAAGAAACAACCATAGGATATTTAAAGTGCATGTGACAGGTTCGACTACTCATTTCACTAAAATCATAATTAACAACATTATAATAAAGATTTTACAAAAAGTCTTGCCTAGTTTGTTCTAGTTTTTAAATTTAGGTGATTTGTTCTGTTTTTACTTCCTGGTTGGACACAGACAGCAGATATGACAAGACCCAGTTAGCTAACCTGTCCCTACGCTCTAACGTAAACCAAATGAACTGTTCCTAAACCTAAACCTAACCCTAATCCTAACCTTAGCCTGATTGTGAACAAATATACTGTCAAAAATGAACATTACAAGTGTTACCTACCAACCATAATGTTAACAGGGGCCAAAACATGTCTAAATAACACAATACTTACGCCTCCTTTGTGCGTAAATTGTCTCTGCATTTTCGATAGAATTGACAACAGTTGATGACATAAACTGTGTCCGAATGTCCACCCTACTCCCTAACCCCTCACTCATTCTACAGCCTCGTGCTCGGACTCAGCTCACTACATTCAGGTCACGTGACTCTCGGTCTCACGTAAACAGACTGGATTATAAACTTTTCTATCTGAGATGTGGAAATTAAGGTAAGTGGCTGACGCTGACGCTTCATAATCAGCGATCAACACTGCGTTAAACCAGTGCTTCAATCTGCTTTCACAGTCGTGTTGTGTCCAGTCGCCGCCCTGTTGTTTTTCCAACTCTCGCAATGCATTATGGTCTACATTGACCGGACTAGTGACCACTGATGCGCACTCATAGACTGTATATATAAATGGACATAGCTAACCTGCTAGCCGCCGCTTTCCAAATAGGAAGTGATCATGGGCGCGCTTCTGGCTCCATCGACTCTGGCTCCAATTCACTTTACATTGGAAAACTGTTGCCCCTCTCTCCATAAACGCTGCTGTCAGACTCGTTATTTTGGTCTTAAAATGTTCGTATTAACCTGCTCTACATGACCCTGGTATTTTTATTTCACTAGTGCGTCCGTAACTCAAGATATGAACATTAATAGCAAATCAGGCATCTTGTTTTCCAGAGCTTGCTCCCGGTAGCGTTAGCAACAGGTTTGAATGACAGCGTTGCTAAGTGCCCGCTCCCTGCTAAACCAGCAGTGCGGGCGGGAAGGAACATTACCTTCAACAGGCTCGCTCTGGATTGGCTCTCTAGTTGCTATGATACTCGCGGCCGGAATTCCTAATATGGAATTCGCCCCTATGACTGCTAGTCTCGATGAACTTCATTTTCCTGGAGCCGAACGCTATGGGTGACGTCACACTCTCTTTGTCCACTTCTTTATACAGTCTATGTGACCACTACTTCTCAAAATGCATTGTGGGAAATTTTGAGAGCACTATTTTCTCACCAACTGGACATTCAGACACCACTAAAAATGCCGTGATTCCTAAATAGTGCCATAAGTAGAGAATAGCGTAGACATTCGGATACAGCCATAGATAAAGGGATTCTGTTTTAGAACTCAGCGCTACTTCCTGTAATTTCCAAGTTTGTTGTTTTTTTTTATTTCTTCACTTAACTGATGTAAAACTATGATAAATACTTATCACATGTACTATACCACCAAACTAAGTCAGAATTAGAAAAATATATGAATCTGTCACCTGCACGTTAACTGTATTCCTCTTCAGTCTTTCTCATGGTTCTTTTTCTGACTTGACTTTTTCAGAAATGTAGCGTTTCTCTCCAGCCTCACCTCTCGTCTGCCCTGGTTCGCTTCACTCAGATCCACCCCAGAGTCACGGCTTGTCCCTCTACTGTTTCCCTCTTCCTCAATCCTCCTCCTCGGCTCCTCTGAAACGTTATATCTGATCTCTGCTGCTGGTTTACCCTCCAGCGACACAAACCACGCTCTGGGACCCTGTGCGGAAATCCCTCTCTGTCCAAGCGTTCCCGGTTCGGACACCGACTCCGGAAGACCGCTGTGAACTCTAGATTTGATTTCAAACTTTTTAGCTTCTCCTTTTGCATTTCCATTTTTGTTATTTGTGATTTTGGTTTCTGTAAAACTTTCTTGAGCGTCTTTAGAGTTCATGCGTGGTAACGAGGCAGACTTGTTCCACTTCTCCTCTGACAGTTCATCCATTTGAAAGAAGCCGGGCGCGTGCAGGATAGCCACGGGCTGGTTGTAGAAAAAAAGCCCGTTCCCAAATGTTTGGTTTTGGGGTTGCTGCTCATCGGGACAGTTCACAGTTACAGCGACTGCAGTGTCTGTGTCCTCCTGCAGATCAGTGGTAGACATCACGTTGTATTGCTTGTGGGTGTGGTTTGAGACCAGAAGAACCTGATCTTCACTGGTGGAGGTGGTTTGGTCCTTCATGGAGACAAGAGGGTTCACCGCAGGACGCCTCGGTTTGGAGTCTGTGTGAGATGGTCTGAGGAAAGTACAAGAGACAAGAACCGTTAGCAAAGAATTTAACTTTAAAGATCCTACATTACACAAAATGACATCAGCGTTAAACCACGTTATAATGTTGTTACCTCCTCAAAAACATACCTGGAAGTGTATTTTGTTTCATTCACACGTCTCTGAGTAACCCTTTATTATTACTCTATCTACATCTCCAAAGCTCAAAGTGCACTATTCCACCTTGTGATGTCATGTAGTGGTATTTTTCAAGTTAACAGCTCCTTTTACCTTTAGTTCGGTAGAGATCGGCAATTCCAGGGGTGAAATCATCCAAATGATTCTAGTGAAGGTGTATAGAGTTTAAAAACACAGTGGGGCACTTCCTGTATTACCACGTGACATCACAAGGTGGTTTTCAAGAGTGTTTTCTTTTGAGAGAAGAACTCAGCCTGAATATGAAGGATTTGTGTATTAAACATGTGTGAATAAAACAAAACAAAACTCCAGGTATGTTTCTGAAGGGGAAACATTATAACACAGATCAGAAAATAGTGTAATCTGGGCCGTTTAAATAATGTTAAAAAACAAAGTAGAAGTAGCATTGGCCTGTAGCCTGTGCATTGGACCACAGCTTAAGTTATAGACTGGCAGATGGTTCATATCTCGGTCCATATATTTATACATTTATAGAGTGCATTAACTACATAAATAATATGTGAAAGCCTCGGGACACTGTAACCCAGAACATTACAGCCTCTGCTCTGATCCACTGTCAACAGGCGTGTTTCAGCTGAGTTTGGACTACCTCTGACATAGATGGTATATTTCCACTTGTACGAAAACTACTACTAGAATCACAGTAACATTCTACTAGTATTACTGCTTTTATTACATTTCTACTTATGAAGAAGTCGGTGTATTCCCTCGTATGTTTAGGAGTGGTCCAGGTTTCAAAAGTAGACCAGTACTTTCAGACCTATCATGCATGTAGTATTACGATATCTACTACCACTACTACTGCTGCTACAGATACGTGTACTACCACATGATAAGGCTGGAGCATAGACTGTATATAAAAATGGACATAGCTAACCCGCTAGCTGCCGAGTTCCAAATAGAAAGTGATCATGGGGACGTTTCCGGCTTCATCGACTCTAACTCCTATTCACTTTCATAACTGGCTTGTCATTTTGGTCTTAAAATGTTCAAATTAACCCCCACTACATGATCCTGGGTTTTTTATTTCACTATTTTGTTCGTAATCAATATATAACAGACCAATGAGATGCCTTCTTTCTCCGAGATCACTCCCGCTAGCGTTAGCAACAGCTTTGATTGGCGGTATTGCTAAGCCCCCGCACTGCTGGTTTAGCAGGGGGCGGACAAGAAGGGGCGTTACCTTCAACAGACTCGCTCCTGATTGGCTCTTTAGTTGCTATGATACTCGCAGTCAGAATTCCAGATATGGAACTCGGCTCCAAATTAGCCCCTGTAACTGCTAGCCTTGATGAGCCACACTCACTTAGTCCACTCCTTTAAACAGTCTATGGGCTGGAGTACCTTGGATGGCACAGGAGCCCGAGCAGGAGGCAGACGGCCACCACCAGAGTGGAGCCCAAAAGGATCATCAGGAAAGAGCCGTGACGAAGGAGGAAGTCCACCTGGTCCTCCAGTCGGAGCCCTGCACATGGTGAAAACAGGATCTTAAAGTAGTGAGGGATTTGCACCAGTCCATGGGGTCTCTGGAGACAGTTTGTGGACTTACCTCTGGAGGGAGACAGAGGTGCTGCCATCCAGTGGCCGAGGTGAGGAGCTGCAAACGCCCACATGAGTCTCCCATCGACAACCTCCACTGTCCCCAGACCCCTCCTCACCCAGGCTCCTGAGGAAGAGGGGAAACAGTAAGATCTATGGGTATGGTGGTCAAATCAGACCTATTCTGCAAAATTGACTTTTTAGAGCTTTTAATCATGTTACAGTTGCTTCCTTTAGAGTGATTCATGCATGTTTGAGGAATCTTTATTCTAGACAGAGCAGCTTTTAATCATGTTACAGTTGCTTCCTTTAGAGTGATTCATGCATGTTTGAGGAATCTTTATTCTCAGACAGAGCAGTGCCCCCAGTTAGCATCACACCCCCAGGGAAAGTTGATGACAACAGCTGCAACGTATCAATAGAACTCTCTGAGCTGTTTTAAAATGACAGCAGATGGTCAGTTCATGTCTACAGTGAGTGCATTAGCTTCATCAGTACCATGTGAAAGGCCTGAGGACACACTAGGAACCTGGAACTATATGTATGTACCATATGTAAATGCAAACATCTGTTCTGGGCTGAGGTGCTGATGTAGGAACGTTTGAATCACTTGGATTGCGTGTTAAATCCAGAATGATCTATGTATAAAAAAATACAGATTCTGGTCCCCACTCCCTCTGTCGTACCTCGAGCCAGAATCAAACATGACACAAGCATAATAATAATGTGTAATATAGGACCTACTACTGTCCATTTTCATGAGAAGAACAAATAAAATGTTTCAGTAATTCTTTGAAGACATTTCGTTGGGCTTTTAACATAATATTTGATCAGATTTTCAAACAAGCTCCAGCCAAAATCACAGACAAAAAATATATCTTTAAAGGTCCTATATTATGAAAAAAAAATTCATTCACACATGTTTGGTTAATCCTTTATTATTAGTCTGTCTACATCTCCAAAGCTCAAAATGCTCTGTTCCACTTTGTGATGTCATGAAGCGATAGTTTTCAAGTTAACAGCTACTTTTTACCTTTAGTTCAGTAGAGATTGGCAATTCCAGGACTGAAATCACCCAAATGATTCTAGTGAAGGTGTGTGGAGTTTAAAAACACAGTTGAGCACTTCCTGTATTACCACATGACATCACAAGGTGGAATAGAGTGTTTTCTGTTTGAGGGAAGAACTCAGCCTAAATATGCAGGTTTGTGTGTTAAACGTGTGAATGAAACAAAACACAACTCCAGGTGTGTTTGTGATGAGAAAACAACATTATAACATAGATCAGAAAACAGCTTGATACGGGCCCTTTAAGTGTTGTGTGTGTCTCCTCTGTCAGGTCTGAGCTGGTTCATGCAGCGCTGCACAAACCTGTTAAGACCTTTGGGGCTCGTCTGTTTCTAATGAGGCCAGGGGAAGATCGACAGTTCACACTTCTATATTTAGTAGTACCTTTATACTACATCTTAACCCCCTGTGCGTCAGACGCCCTCATATCCCCCTATATCTCTGTGTGTCAGATACCCTCGCATCCCTCTGTATCCCTGTGTGTCAGATGCCCTTCCATGGTCTTATATCCCTTTGTGTCAGATGCCCTCCCATCCTCCTGCTGTATATCCTTGTGTGTCAGATGCCCTCCCATCCTCCTGCTTGTCTTTTATCCCTGTGTGTCAGATGCCCCACCATCCCCCTATATCCCTGTAGTGTTAGACAGAGATGGGGGCAGGACAAATGTCTCTAGTTAATCTGCAGATGTTGCGGTGTGTCAGATGCCCTCCCAGATGTTGCGGTGCGGTTGGATAAATACAGCGGGAGAATGGACCTCGAGACTTATGGAAACGATCAGGGAAAGAAACATTTGTGGATTTGACTTCTGGAGATAATTACAGAATGATACAAAACATTGACTCTGCTCTGAGAGGGAGAGCCCACATTCTAATTCTATGTCTTCTTGTTAATTACGTAGGTGTGCAACTGTTCTGTTCTGTGAGGGAAGCTGGCTTTGGTGCATTGTGTTCTTTTGAAGATAAAATGATGCTTTCTTCAGACCTGTGTCCACTGCTCCGAGGCCTTGTTCTAAATGCGGCAGCAGAGCAAAGACGTGCCAAAATGAGCTGTGGAGATGGGTGACCTCCGATGAACCCCAGCTTTCATGGCGCTAAAAGGCATTGATTTCACAGGAAACCAGAAAACATTACATTTGATCTGCCAGAGCTCAGAATAAACACAAAACATCCTTCACTGCCAAGTACCATAGAAATGTCTGTACCATCTAGGGCTGTCAAAAGCATTGAAAATCAGATACTAATCGATCCTAAAACTAGTATCGAAACTAGATACTCATTTGAGCAGGTATTGATACTAAAAAACGTCACATTCACAGGACAGAAATGAACCTTTCCTGAATATCTTTAGAATGATGTTGAGCTGTATCTTTCACAAGTATAAGACACATAGACTAGTACACGCCCATGGACCACTATGGAACCTACTGGACGACTGAGGGACACACAGATATAAGGCCACATGGGAACAGAAAAGAAAGTACTACCATTTAATGCTGAAAATCACATTGTATCGTCTAAATAAAGTATTTTTATTATAATCGTGGCATGGGACTCAGTATTGAGTATCGAGTCTATTCGAGTTTGGAGTTTTAGTATCGTAACAACCATAGACAGTATAAAGAAGTGGACTAAGTGTGACATCACCCATAGCGTTTGGCTCCAGTCAAATGAAGCTCATCGAGGCTAGAGCAGTTATAGAGGCCAATTTATAGCCAAGTTCCATATTTGGAATTCCGACCGTGAGTATCATAGCAACCAAAGAGCTAAACCGGAGCGAGGCTGTTGAAAGTAACGCTCCTTCCCGCCCGCATCGCTGGTTTGGCAGGGAGCGGGTGCTTAGCAACGACGTCAATCAAACCTGTTGCTAACAATAATGGGAGCGACCTCGGGGAAAGTAGGCGTCTGATTTGTCTGTTATTAATGTTTATATCTTGATTTATGGATAAAATAGTGAAATAAAAATACAAGGATCATGTAGAGAGGGTTAATATGAACATTTAAGACCAAAATGACGAGCCTGACAGCAACAGTTATAGAGAGAGGGGCGAAAATTTCTCAATGCAAAATGAGTCGATGGAGCCGGAAGTGCGCCCACAGGGGTAGGGGGCTAGCAGGTTTAGCTGTGTACATTTACACATACAGTCTATGGTGCCAACACTCACAGTTGGCATGGTTGTATCAGTTGGTTGTAGTGTTGAGGTCGCATTGTTTTGCTGTTTACCAGAGGTGAGGCTGAGGGTCCATGCGGGCACGTGGTCCCCCTCCTTCAGACCACAGCTCTCACACAGGGGGAGCCTCATGTGGATGGGACCAGACACATCCAGAGCAGAGCCTGAGGACAGCAGCTGTACCGAGACTGAGGCCACCGGGGTCAGCTCCACACACATGTGACCTGGACCAGCACAGAACACCCACAAGGTAAAACGCGTTATTGAACAAAATATATAGCGATCAAAAGCTCAATTATAATATTTGTAACGGATTGAACGTTTTTTCTGACAAATATTGCGATTGTGATTCGATTTATGATGCATGTTTTAAAGGTCCTATATTACATCAAATCGACTCTCGTGAGCTTTAAGCCATATTATAATGTTGTTACCTCCTCAAAGACATACCTGGAGTTGTGTTTTGTGTCATTTACACATGTTTGAGTAACACTTTATTATTAGTCTGTCTACATCTCCAAAGCTCAAAATGCTCTGTTTCACCTTGTGATGTCATGAAGTGGTAGTTTTCAAGTTAACAGTTACCTTTTACCTTTAGTTCAGTAGAGATTGGTAATTCCAGGGCTGAGATTATCCACATGATTCTAGTCTAGTATATGGAGTTTAAAAACACAGTGGAGCACTTCCTGTATTACCACATGACATCACAACGTGGAACAAAGTATTTTCTGTTTGAGAGAAGAACTCAGCCTAAATATGCAGGGTTTGTGTGTTAAACATGTGTGAATGAAACAAAACACAACTGCAGGTCTGTTTGGGATGAGGAAACAACATTAGAACAGAGATCAGAAAATAGTGGGATTCTGTTCAAAGTTCAGACGTCCAGAAGAACTGACAAATAGACTGAAATCTGAACTAACAAACTAATACAAGAATCACATTTCAGAACATGTTTGTACAGATCTAAACTACAGGGTTAGCAGTTCTGATGCAGAATGAGACAGGAGATTATGTTGTTTGTGGAGAAATTATGGTACTTCAAATACTGCAGCCTTTATGATTTGCCAACTGTATTATATTCTTGTATCTGAACAATGCAAGAGACAGAACCACAACATGGACTGGAACAACGGCAGGGTAATTCATGCTGAAAGCAACGAATCCCACTGCTGGATCAGAGAGGCCATCGAGATCGAGGTCTAAGCAGCATAAATCGTGACGAAGGAGTGTACACCTTATCACACACATGGGATGCAGTCCTGGAGAAGGTCTCACACAGTAGGGGGCGTAAGCTTCCCCTACTGTGTGACACCTTCCTGTATCGTCCCCTTCTGAGGACGATACAGAGAGTTTAAAGTCTATTCTCTGAGCCACAGGAGCCAGTGCAGAGACCTGAGCACAGGACTTATGTGCTCGTACTTCCTGGTTCTAGTCAGGACCCGAGCAGCAGTGTTCTGGATGTACTGCAGCTGTCTTAACGCTCGTTTGGAGAGGCCAGTGAGCAGGACGTTACAGCAGTCTAACCTAGTCTATACCTTTGATTTTTGCAATGTTTTTAAATGGTAAAAAGCAGATGTTGTAGATTTGATTTAGACTGATTTAGGTATTTTTTACATCTGTATCCACTACTATTGCTCCACTACATGTGCAGCAGCAGTCCTGTTACTGTACCTGAGTTAGTGCTGACGATGCCCATAGTGTGGAGTAGAGCGCCCTCTGCTGCTGACACAGAGGGACTGTTCATGAAGGCGGTGACTGCAGACAGAGCAATGTCTTCAGTCAGATTCAGACCAGAGCTGGGGAACTGCACCAGCGGCTCTGCACCAAACGCCCCTGAAATAAACAAATGTGACAAATTACTTCAAATATAAAGGTATGTAAAAACGAAAAAGTATTCTTGTAAGTGTGGTATCAAAGCTGGAGTACTGTTATTGCAAAATAGCATGACTCAAGTAAAAGTACAAAGTAGAGGTCCACGAAATAACTCAGGTAAGTAACTTAAAGGGCCCATATTACAC
>KN485405.1:13339-28025 GCA_000787095.1 Periophthalmodon schlosseri | reverse complement strand
TTACAATTTATTTATTTACTTTTTTTAATTTTACAGTTCAGATTTAGGGATTTGTTGCTTGCGGATCTAATTTCAGATTAACATTAGCTACAAATGAATGCCTTGACCTAAATTAGTTAGGTTTTTTTTTTTATTTTTTTATTTTGCCTTGAGAAATCTTTCATTTTACATTTGTTACAGTGTCCTATTTTTTCCTTTGTCAATCTATAAAACTGAAGTCTATTATGGCCTGAAATGCATGTTCTAAAATTCCCCATTCAAATCCCCCCGTTCGCCGTCACCACAGAGCACCATGTTGGCTAAACGCTCATTTGGCGTGATTCATAACAACAAAGCGTGAGATGGTGATGACTGGAAACAAGGGTGCTACTGCTGTTAGCCTGCGCTGTTAGCCTCCGCTGTTAGCCGCTGCAGGCTTTTGTTTTTCGACAGGTTGTGTAATACAGAACAGGTGTACGCTGTGCCACGTCCCATCTGGCCTTGGTCTCATTCCCAACCTGCTATTTGTCCCATTTTGTACGTCTGACGGAGAAGCAGCCCCCTATGTGTATCTGTGTGTGTGTGTTGTGTTATTGTAAGAGGCTCTAGGGGTCACATAGGGTTTTATAATAATGGCCCTATCGCTGCACGAGGATAGCAGTGTTTGACATTGACCTAACCACCTTCGTCTTTACACATGCGTTTTGTGCATCGCAGGTACAAGGCTGGGATAAGACTAATGTATGCTTTTTAATTGACCCCAGCGACCTGTGTTTGAAATGCTGCTGTTATTATGGCCGGCGACTCCCATGAGGCAGTTTGATTCAAAGGTTGCGCACTTGTTTTAAGAAATGGTGAAGGCTCATGTGAAATTACCCCAGACGTTTTAATGTGTGGATATTATTGTTTTGTGATTATTATTGAATGTTAATATTAAGCTAAACGGACTTGTCTGACCTTTAAATCATCGATATAATTATCAGAAGCACGGAGGCGTCAATGGAGCAATGCAATAGTGATCACCCACCCCCTGCTTCTGCCTGTAAAATTCCCATTCATTTTTTTCCCGTAAACCTTCCGAAAAAATAAAATAAAAATAAATAAATAAATAAAAGTCTGAAACCTTGCTCAGGGTTAATCAGCTCTGTGACCACAACACCTATAACTGCATGTAAAATGTATTTCTGAAACTTCATTAACAGTTTTTAAAATATTTTGCCAAAACTTGCATTTTAAACCTTCCTTCCTCAACTTCTCCTTCGTACATGTTTTGGTCTGTCTTCTGCCATTGAAGGACGGGTCAAATGCATCGAACAAATTTCCTTATGTGGACAATAATAATTTTAACCACTTTCAGTATATAACAAGTGATTTGTATTTTATGCCAGATGCCCTCCCTGACCATACCCCCTTCATGCACTTTGGAGCCAGTATTAAAAGTTTACTAGTTTGCCTTCAGTGTCTTTTGTTGTCCCATTGTTTTATGTACAGTGTTAAAACTAGCACCATGGACAGCTCCTCCCTGGCCCCTCTCTCTCTCTTCAGCAGTGTGGTGTGAACAATACCTCATTTTCAGTACCAGTTCCTCAACGGTTCTTTTTTCTGTACCTTATCCTGTATTTATCATCTAGAAAACAGAATTACAATGTTCACAAATTCCCATTAAACAGCATTTATTTGGATTGCCTTGTAACTTTCTATTGCTCTCCCAGAACACACTTTGCATCAAAACTTAAGGCACCAGTTCTCACTTCCAGTTAACAAGTAGTGCCAGTAGTACCACTAATACCAGTAGTACCCATAGTACCAATAGTACCTGTAGTACCCAAACCTTTTTATGTACTGGTATATAAATGGTACCGGTTCTGTTCTGTGTGGTGTGGGTGCTGTTCTCTTCGGTGAGTGTGATGTGGGTGCTGTTCTCTTGAGTGTGTGTGTGGTGTGGGTGCTGTTCTCTTCGGTGAGTGTGATGTGGGTGCTGTTCTCTTGAGTGTGTGTGTGGTGTGGGTGCTGTTCTCTTCGGTGAGTGTGATGTGGGTGCTGTTCTCTTGAGTGTGTGTGTGGTGTGGGTGCTGTTCTCTTCGGTGAGTGTGATGTGGGTGCTGTTCTCTTGAGTGTGTGTGTGGTGTGGGTGCTGTTCCCTTCGACGTGGGTCCTGTTCTCTTCAGCGTGGATGCTGTGAGTGCTGTTCTTTTGGGTGCTGTTCTTTTGGGTGTGCGTGATGTGAGTGCTGTTCTCTCGGGTGTGTGCAGTGTGGGTGCTGTTCTTTTCGCCGTGGGTGTGGTTTGCGTGCTGTGTGTTTGTCGTGCGGTGTGGGTTCGATGCGGGTGCTCTCCTCTCGGTGTGGGTGCTGTTCTTTTCGGCGTGGGTGTGGTTTAGGTGCTGTGTGCTGTTGTGGGTGTGGGGTGGGTGCGGTGTGGCTGCAGTGTGGTGCGGTGCGGTGTGGGTGCAGTGCGGTGTGGGTGCTCTTCTCTCGGCGTGGGTGCTGTTCTTTTCGGCGTGGGTGCGGTGCGGGTGCTGTTCTCTGGGGTGTGTGTGGGCTCCAGATGAGCCGGCTCTGATTGAGAGTGCAGCTGCAGTTTCCTTGATTACACATTAGTCAAAAGTTAGATTTGTCTGCGCTCGCTTTTGTCATTGAATTGATTGTAATTTGACTTAATGGGTTTGTGCTGATACACTGTAAAAACCTCCAGATCAGATCAAATCACTTCACATCACATTTTGTTGTTAGAATTTTTCAGCCAGTTTGTTTGCATTCACTTTATTGGTCCAGGATTAATCACTTTACTTGTACCACAATGGGGACAATGCAGAGTATTAAATTATAAATCCATATTTACCATAGACCATTTACCATTTAAGTTAAACTATAAAATCATCTAAGTAGGACAACAGCTTTCGTTTATTGGACTTAACAGTGGGCTACACATCTTTTTAGATAGATAGATGGATGGATAGATCACATTCCAGGCAAAGCAACGACATCTCCATGGAGGTTACAGATCCTCCATCAGAAAAGTTACACAGTGCACCTTTAAAGCAGACCTATTCTGCAAAATTGACTTTTCAGAGCATGCGATGTGCAGCTTTCCATGGAGGGGCCGACTCTTTGTTGTGATGACGTTTACGGCGACGTCAGCTTCCACTGGACACTACAGTTTTCTAACACGGAGGTCAGCAGACTTATTTCTTTCATTAAGTCGTTTTAGATTAACATTCCGATTTAAAATGTGCAAATTGTAACATAATCATCCACGGGTGTCATAGATTATAACTACATAGCAGACACAAGCACAATAGGTCTTCTTTATGAATAAGAATGTACTGAAAGTTAGAAATGCAATACCTACAAATGAGTCAAAGAGAAATGACAAAACCAATAGTAAAAACATCCCAAACCAAGACTGTATTCTGGGTTTAAGTAATCCAACTTCATGTAGCCGTACCTTTTTGCAGTGCAGAGCTGCTGTAGCCCCATGTGTGGTAGACTGCAGAGTGCGAGGACTTAGCCTGAGGACAGTGGTCACGCTCTATTAATTAGCACTGAAACCTGCTGACTTTGAAGTGACATTGTTAAAATAAACTCAACCCTGGATCCCTTAAAGACTTCAGCTAAGCGTTCTCCTATTACCACCTCCATTACCGCACTTCTCATGGTCGCTGTGCATTCTCTCTACATAAAATCCGCTCTATCTCCCAGCTGAAATCCCCCGCTATGTTCCTGGGAGCGGAAAAAAAGTCTAGGGAACCCAATTTGTGATTAAATCGATCGACACAGCCCTGTTGCATTACCACATAACGTAAGAATCCCCATCAGATTGGAAAATGCAATCATAACAAAAGTGGTTGTTAAATTGTGTTTTTGGCTCTTGAGGGAGGAGCGGCAGAGCAGTGGATATGAAATAAACAGATGTAGCAGCACAACATTGGAAAGTGAGTAAGGTTTTTCTTGTCGTTTTGTAGCTGGGAATAACTGGTCTACTGCCATTTTTAGATCATGCAATGTGGTCAAACTTTGGACAGCTGCAAATAAAGACAATGTCCAAACCAATATATCTATTAAAATATCTGTGTCTATTTATGCCTATGTATTTAGCTTGCTAGCTTGTTTTGCTACTCATTTTAAAGTGGAACTAAACCAACCAACTAAACTGAATTTTTTGCCACTAAACTGTGTATATGGTGTTTTTAATAGCACTATCTACTGTTTCTAATCATTTTTTGGCCACTTTAGTGCAAACTCGGTAAATTTGCAACTTTCTGGTCAAAAACACCTAAATCGAAGTGTGTGCTGCCTTCAGTGGCCTCTGCAGTTTCAAGTAGTTGGTGACATCACGAAAGACTGCCCTGATTACATTGTACGTGTGCCATGTGTTTTTGATTACAAACATCTGGCTGCAGGGGCGGAGTTTGAAATGTGGTTGCCTGTTAGACCAATCACACTGCTCTTATACCTCCAGAACCCCGCCCCTTCTCCTCTCTCACTCTCTTCTTTAATCCTCCAGGTGCTGCCCGTGGAGTTAGCAGCTCTGTCTGAAACGTGATTGTGGGTCGAGTTCATGCGTTTAGTCCCACAAAATCGCCTCCGCAGGAACATTTGTCATCTGCATTTGACCCGTCTTTCAATGCCACTGGAGCAGGGGGACCCATCTGCAGATCTTGAGCTAGTCTTGGTCAGGACTACCTTAGCTGGTGGAGTTTACCTATGGTGCTCGTTGCTGAGTTGAACCTGGGACCTTCTTGCTGTGAAATGAGAGTGCCAGCCACATTCTGTCTTTATCACTTATCACTATACAGAGTGGCTTTGGTACAGATTGGCAGAGATATGCTATAAAACAGAGATAGATCATGTTTTATATTTCATTTTCATTTTAATATTTCAAGGTGGTGGTAGAAAACTGTTTGTGACCATTTGCCAAAAGTGCAGATCTAGTTCATTTTAAACTGTTTGCAGTGGTCCAAAGTTATTCCTAACTTACCTTATGCATTCAGAACATCCTAACTATTCACCACAATGAGTTTATAAGCATTTTTTGCCAGTCACGGTAATGCTAACATCAACTAGCATGCTAAGCGCACCTTTCCTGATTATCAAACCTTAAAACACTTTATAATTAGATGCCGACAGTACACAGCTGACTTGTTTTGACCTTAAGAACTGCTTATACAATATATCTGTGCTAAGGTGAGGCAAATTTTACACACATACATGGGGAACATATAGAAGGAACCGGGTACAGGCCCTTTAAGTCAATACAGGACTTCAAACCACAGCCTTGAATGGTAGTTTTCCATCTGTCACTAACATGTGAAGCCTGCTCGCTCCTGCCCCCCAGAGCACTTTTCTGCCGTTGCGTCTTGTGAGATGTCGCTCTGCATTACGGCCCCTCTGAAACCTCCCTGTGGTACAATTACTGACTGTCAGCCTGTGCCCTGACCTCCGCGCACACAGGGGGAGCCCACAGCTGCTCCCCTGCCCACACACACACATACACACACAGACACACACACACACACAAACACTTACAGTATAGAAACACACTAAAATACACACAAAATATAGACTGGTAAAAAGAGTAGTGATGTGACATTCCTGAATGAGTCGGCTCTTTTGAACGGTTCCTTAACGTGAACGGTTGGATATTGATCTCATTTTTTAAAAGAATTGAATCTTTTTCTTTCCTATTTGTATGGATTTTTATACTGATTAAAGCTGAACCAACACAAGAATATGCACAGAAGCAGAGCAGGCAACACGAGGGAGAGCTTTGTGCGTTTATTATTTATCATAATAATAGTTAGTTTTAGAATTTCATAATTTCAAAGGTTAAACACACTTCCTCTCTCAGTTTCAGCCATTTTAAACAATTCTGAGCCTTGGTCATTTTTCTGGCTTCCATCATATAACTAAATATAAAAAAGAGCCAGTCTTTTGAACAACTCTTTGAAGTGAACGGATCCAAAAGATTCGGATCCCACAAAGGAGCCAAAAGTCCCATCATTAAAAAGGAGAGACTAGCGCTGCCTGTAGCACTGATGGTAGAGAAGGAGCAGATCGTAAATTAGCTGAGGAGAAAGAACCGGCTTAATATGAGGTGATGTTACAGTACGTGCTATTTATTTATTTATTTGTCTGTACTTCTGTAAAATTCAAATTTGGCAAGTCTGTACTTAAAAAAATGCATTTACTGGAATGTAAAAAACTTAAATAAAAACAGAAAAAAGATATATAGATGAAATAGCATTGCATTGAATTCATTTGAAATGAAAAGCTTATGTACCCCAGACCTATGTTTACCCTTTTAATAAACCAGTCATTGTAGGCGTTCCCCAAGGACATGCCATGGCCCCACTGAAGTTTTGTTATTTGAAACGTAGTGACCAAGTATTTCATTTTTTACTTTAATTGGAATGTCAAGTTGGTCTATAGTGGTCAGTCTTACGGTCCCTCCTGCTCAAGGCTAACCATGTGACATAGGCTAGTCCTCCATAGGTGCATCTGGAATGTTCCAATATGTGGCTTTGAACTCTCAACCAGAAAAGTTACATAGTGCACCTTTAAGTGTATGATAATAATTCAATAATTCAATATTTTGGTTCAGTTGCATTATAAACAATACATCCCCTTAAATAGATGTGATAAACCCCTGTCTATTGAATGTGTGCTTCGTATGTCGTTTCCTTGTGTATTGTCCTCATTGGTTTCCTGAGAGGTGGTTTGTGCCCTGTCCTCCTCCATCCCTCTCCTCTGGGTGAGTGGCTCTGACAGGCGCTGTGCTCGGCCTCCTGTCACATGCTCCTGTCAGTCCCTGTCTCCCAACGCTGAGCTCTGGTGTCAGCTCTCATCACCTCCGCATAGCACTTCTTTGAACCATGGGAATACAATTTGATTCAGTCATTTGTTAGCTTATAATGCGCAGCTGTTGGAGTAGTCGAAGTTGGTCTGTCTAGTATTTTTGGGGTAGTCCTCCAGCTAGGTACTCCTGTACCAAAATCGTATGGTAACCCACTTTGATTCAGTTGTGTTTATTTCCACTTGTGAGACTGTTAATAATCGTTGTATACTGGCCAAAAACATGTACAGTTTTTAACGTTTATCCTCCAGCTAGGTATTCCTCACAAGATACTTCGGTTACCCAATGCTCTTGACAGGTTGACCCAGTTGCAATGAAGGGTGGGTCAAATGCGCAGGCTCAGGTTAGACTGATAAATTCAACGTTACCTACTTACGTTTGAAGTGGATTAGTTCAGAGTTGTTGTTTTTTTGCAAATTGTATGTAATATAATGTAGAGTCACCAAGTTGTCAAAAATGTCTGGGTCGTTGGTTTTTAAATGTGCTGTTATTGTTTCATCATTGTTGCTTAGATTAGATGCAAAATGCCCACAGAACAAAAATACAGTCTTTGCTGATCTCACCATAAGACAAAGTAGGTCAGTGTCCTGGCCTATTGTGTAGTAAGCAAATTTTGTCCTTGTACACAAATGCCCACAACATTGTTTTAAAACCAGGGCTGTACGATTTTCAAATTTGAAGAAAATTGTGGCTTTTTTTACAAATCCTCAATGATCAGCTTGTAATTGTTGAGTCTACCATTTTAAAAGTAGGTGCTGTCTTTCTTCATGAACCTTATTTTAAGCCTTATTTGATTATTTTGACAAGGACAGATGATATATTTTAATTTATGTAATGTAACATAATTGTATCGTATTGCATTTTTAATTTGTACTTATTTATTTATTGCCACATTGCTCTGCCCTAATGCAAACTTTCTCTGGAGAGACTTGGTGACCTTAACCTTTACGCTATATGTTACAAATGTCTTTATATGAAATGCCTGTCTCATTTCCTTATCCTGAATCCAAACCACATGTACCATTCTATTCCTCCCGGCATTGTAGCTTCCTTGTAAGACCACCAACATGCAGCCTTCAAGAAAAGCGCCTTTATTCCCTGACATCAAGGAGCTATAAGAGAATAGAGAGACAGGGAAGAGGAGAGAATCTGCGCCTGAAACATTGATTTAAACCACTGGAGGGGGTATCTTTGCTGTCGCCCGGTCTCATCTCAAGGCGTTTGGCAGCTAGCGTAGCGTTAGCATTGCCTCCAGTGGGATGGAAAATGTTGCTTGTCTCCCCGTGTCACCGGCGTTGTCACATATAGACTCTAGAGAAGTCAATAAGGACGTCTTTGGGTGCACCCGACCTGCCACTCAGCACAAGTGAGTTCCCACAGCTCAACGCAATCATGTTCAGTGTGCTTTTGGGATGAAGCCGTGTTCACTGCAAAAAGAGAATATCTGGGTTAGTTTAAATGACTTGAAGAGAGTAGGAACATTTCTTTGAGAAGTTTTGACCAAAGTGGTGGAGTTGTTTCCATACATTGCTTCGTATAAACTAACTCATTTGCTAATTGCTAGGCCAGGGGATGTCACAACTATACTACTACTACTACTGCTATATCACATATGAAACTTTTCTAGTTGAGGGTCTGTCACCATCTTGTCTCCATGGAAAGGGAGAGAGAAAGAGAGAGAACGTTTAATGCCATATTCTGGAACGTTCTGGGCAAAGCTGAACCATTTCCACACATGCGGTAGACACATTTTAATACAGCTAATTTGGATTTCTGGATTTCTTTTTTAATTTTTGTAACTGTCCTTGCCCCCTGTCTAATACCTGCTACAAGCACGTACATCTGCAAACTACTATTGGGTGAAAATGAAACGTATCTCATGTGCAGAGTTCTTTTCCTAATTCAAGATAACATATATTTAACCTAGTAAACAATGTTATGGAAAAAGTTCTATTCATCTATTCATAACTTAATCTAAACCGGTCAAAACTACTCAAAACCAGATCACTACATTTTTGATATTTTGAACTGAAGTCATTTCAACCCATGCTGGATATTTGCTTTTGCCGTACTTACTTCTCAAACTTGTACATTGAGGCAGCAGTGCTATCGTTGTGCACAGATCTACAAAGCCTACCATCCAATTTCCACACGACATATGTTCCCGCTCCTGTCCAGATTCCTGCATTTCCAGCCCAGTAACTTTGTCACATCTGCCTGTTTATTGGAGCTGTGGCACTGGAGCGAGGCACGTAGCAGAGCTGGAGCAGAACCAAGGCTAAATTACAATGCAGTCTTTAGTCAATGCTGACATTTAGAGTAATGATGGAAAAATCAATGGAAGAGGTACATTATAGGCTGTGAAAATGTGTGCATGCCCCAGGTCGTACGGACACCTATCATGCAAAATGGACTTTTCCAAGCTTTTAACCATGTTCCCTCATCAAAACATAGGCTACCTGGAGTTATGTTTTGCTTCATTCACGTTTGTTCACGAGCCTCAGAAATCCCTCCGTTTCAATTTTCCCTGAATTATTGCGTCACAGGTAAAAATCCATAAATCATTCCCAGACTTGTTCTGGGCAAACCTGCTGTCAAATTGTGTTCATTACAACTGCGTGCTTATATTCGCATGCCGGTCATGTTGCTTAAATAGCTAGTTTTTTTCATGAATATTCCCACTGGTACAGATAATTAAGCTCCTCTGTGTTTTTAAAGTCCATATATTGGCTTGTACATGCTTGTCTTAATCATTTCAGATCTCAAATTGCCTTCGTCGAGCAGTTCAGCAATTTTGCCGCTAGCTACCGTTGTTTTTAGCTTCTACTGCTTAACTTTTCAATACTCCAGCAGATGCAGTCTTAGTACTTTTGTATGCAATTTGCGCTATAAAAACTTGCCATGCCTAGTAATTCCTATCAGAGCACCAGGTTCAAATAAATACTATTCTGTTTCTTTCACCACTTATTATACACATGATTTAAAATTTTTGTGGTAAATTTTCAGACCCCAAAGCACAAAGTTTTACAGTTTTATACCAACAATTTATGAAGATTTTTTGGGAACCATTCTCCATTTAAATAAATATATACTTAAGTTTTGTACTGCAGGCTTAATTAATTCCCTCTTTTCCACTTTTCTTCATTTCATCAGCTCGTACATATTTGATTTTTACCTGCATGTACTGTATGTATAGTTTCCGGCTCCATTAGCGGCGGTAATAGCATCTTGCCAAACGCATTTCTGGGCTGCACTTTTTTGACAGCATGAAATATGGCCGACATTAGCCTCAACAAAGGAATAATATTAGCTTGCCTCTGGGCTATCTGTTTTTTAAAGACCTCTACAGCGGAGTCACTTTACATGTAGCAATTCCCCCTTAAGGTTAGCCCATACTTCACAGCAATAAAACCTGTTTGATTTGTCGCTGTGTGCTAGCATTTAGCGCAACCTTGTCTCATGAACTTATTTTTAGCGAATGGAGAGATCAAAGAAAGAAGCCCTGGAGGGGTATTCGAAGGAACTATGCGAACAAAGATATATGATTTGAACTAATAATCTCGTAAATCTTGTTAGTCATCATCGCTTGACTTACTCACGAGAGATTTAGTTGATAAAAGCTGTTTTTGATGCTTTGATAAGAGCCGATAGAAGATACGAGGAGAGAGATGTTGCCTTTGGGGTAGAAAAATGGAAAAAAAAATGAAATAATGAATTAACTAGAATGCCCCTCAAAGCGACATCCACAATAATTAGCATAGCGGGAGTGAGAGACGCAGTGCGGAGTAGATAATCATAGCTGTTTAATATTGGCTGAATGCTGTTAATCAGTTGCATTACGCACAGTGGCCTGGCTTTTCTGCTCTTATCTCCCGGTGTGGGGATGAGAGTGTGTTAAAGATTTGTGTAGAGCCCTGATTGTGCGTCTCTTTATTTGTATAATGGGTTTAATGACACTTTTTGGGTTATTTATCGTCTTATATGGTCTCTTTGGTTTCTCGCTAGCTCGTATCGTGATCCCTAAGGTCTTTATATCGCAGTAAAAACAAAGGCGTCGCTAGTCGGAGTAATGGCGGAGTTGCTTGTTCACGGGTGGGTTACAGCGGTGATGTGTTGGTTTGTTTGTTGTCTTATTTGAGATGGGTCATATGTTGGCTTCAAAGCAAAATCAAAATGGTAGTGTTCAAGAAATGCAAAAATACAAAATCTAGCTTTTATCTGGGGAAAAAAAGTCAAAAATGGTTCTGCACGTGTGTCCGATATTTGAACCTCAGCCACAACATTTATAGAGAGACGTGTTCTGTTTCTAAAAATGTAATCTGGGAATTTTTTTTTTCTTTTTTTTTTATCAATATGTTTTGTCAGTATCCATGTGCTTTACTTTTGGAGTTGATGTTAACAGGTTAAATCAGTCCAAGGCTTAAGGCAGGGTTATTGTGAGGTAGTGGTCAGTTTTCTAATGGGACCAAAGATACTGAATTTAATCCAGTTTACATTTATAGACTATGGACAGTTCAACATTTAAATGGTGCTAGATCAAAAAGAAACATTTGGAAGAAGAGTGTAGTTCCCACTCAAGTCCAAAATAGTGATTAATGTGCTGTGTAATTCAGTACATCTCTGTAAGTGTGTGTCCCTGTGGTCATTCAGTGGGAGGATTGAATCATGCTAGAGTGGACACCTCTGCTTTGGCACGATTTTACCAACATGTTGTCCAGTGCAGTTTGTGTGAGGCAACAAGTTCTTGCGTTTTCAAAGTACATCATATAATATTTACACATAATATAAACATTACCACAGCCAACCAGATTTGAATAACAGAATTTTTAAAAATGCCAATCATAACTCTGAGTCCTCTTAATATGCCTGTAAATTCTGATGATTCTGCAATGTTTAAACAAGCGACACGTTACATAAAATAGCTCAAAGAATGAGCTTATTGACATTCCCAATTGATATGTTTCTCTCTAGTAATATAACACACCACTAAAAAATGTACCACTAAACAGTCTATACAAGTTCTCAAATAGAAAATATATAAAATTCATATTATCAAAATGGCAGTTTGGAATAAATACAAAATAACAATACTGAGCTACTGTATTTTAACCTTGCACAGCACGAGGTTTGTGTGGAAGCCAAAGGTGAAGTGCCCAAACAAACTAAAACAAACATGGCGACGCCGACAGACGCCCTTTAACCTATTTTAGCGTCAGGACTGTTCAGTTTGTGAAAACGTGCTGAGGGTCAGTGTTTTGTGCATTTGTGGACAGATGTCTGTGCTTTTCTCTCAACTGGATGTAACAAAAGTTTGATTTTTCAGCTTGTTTCGCTGACACTTTGACCAATCAGATTCAAATAATCATCATGATGTTCCGCATTTTCTGATCGCTTTTAGCCGTCACAGATTGATAATGACAATTTAGACACATATCAGTCTGATGTGAGACAGGTTAACTGTATTTGTCTTCAATAGGAAACATTTTAAAATCTGCAAAAATAGATTATTCATAAAACAGTGTGCATTCTTTCATATGAATGTATAAAGTGATATCTCTGTACTTTTTTGTATATTTCACTGTCCATTCACTTTTTGTTATACACTTGACCCTCAACCATGACATTCACAGCATGTTTTAGCACATATCTGATTGTCTATATAGTGTACGTATAGTCTAGAAGCCACAGTATGTAACTTTTTAGCCAAAAAATAGATTACAAAAATGCTATGTTTTTTTTTATTTTAGTTGTTTTTTATCACACTAAAAAAAATGTCGTCCTTACTGTGAGCGGGCTTGCATCTCCACAAACCTGACTCTAACTTGCCCTGGAGCAGGCCCTCCTCCTGCTTGTTTCCATGGAAATGTTGTTCCTTTGGCTATAATCTTCCACAGTACGGCAGTAAACTCACCTATCTCCGTGCAGAATGTTCTGGATCATGCAGGTGACGTAATGCACATAATGCACCTTTAATTTTCATGTCGACAATAATAGGAAAAAGTCATTTAATTTTAGCACATACCTAAAAAAAAACAAAAAAAAACATTCAACCGTTTCCCACAATCCAAGTTTTGCTAAGAACAACTCAACCTAGTTCCTCAACATCTCCTGTGTGTGGTCTGTGGAGACTGGTGTCAGATGGAGTGACAGTGTTTCTATAATAGATTCCTCCAGTGCTGCGTTTGTCAGCACTAAACTGCACACATCAGGAGCCGCCTTGTACTTTGTTTTGGAGGGACGTGTGTAAACCTGTAGCCTTCAGTGACAGCTCTGATCATGTCAATACAATCAAACTATATCTGTGTCAGTCTCTTGGCATCTGGTGGTGGTACAGCATTCTGGGTCTATGATATTCTAGGGAGATAGGCTGCTGCCAAGGTAACTAATGTACCGTATTTTCCGGAGTATAAGTCACACTGGAGTATAAGTCACACCAGCCAAAAAATGCATAATAATGAAGTAAAAAAACATATATTTCACATATAAAATCGCATCTGAGTATATGTCGCACCCCCAGCCAAACATGAAAAAACGTATCGACTTATAGTCCGAAAAATACGGTATGTGCTATGGGGCCTTGTCACTGTTAGGTTGCGTTCACATTTGTCTTGGTTTGGTCCTGGTTTAGTCCTGGTTTAGCCCTGGTTTAGTCTTAATCTATTCCTGGTTTGGCCCTGGTTTTTTTCTGGTCTAATCCTGGTTTAGTCCTGGTTTTGTTCTGGTTCTGTCCTGGTATAGTCCTGGTCTAGTCTAGTTTAGTCCTGGTTTAGACCATGTATATTCCTGGTTTAGTTCTGATGTAGTCCTGGCTTAGACCTTGCTTTGTGCTGTTTAGTCCTGGTCTAATCCTGGTTTAGTCCTGGTTTAGTTCTGGTTTAGTCCTGGTTTATTTTTATATTTTTTTACGTCTGGCCCTCCATGTAAGAGACTTAAACTTTGCTCACATGTGTAATGGTTTTGTGCCAAGGTCTGACCCCGGTTTAGTCCTGATGTAGACCTGATTTGGTCCTCCTCTAGTCCTGGTTTAGTCCCAGTTTAGTCCCAGTTTAGTCCTGGTCCTGGAATTTAAAATCCTCCAATAGCATTATGCAGAAAAACAATTGGCTGAGGTGTGCTTTTCCAAATGCTTTTAACAGCTGCACTGGATCAGCAGGTTCACTGATGTCAGATCACAAAGTACTCACTGTACGCTCACTACAATCACCTCAAGTTTCTGAGCTCCAACCGCAACTCAATATTTCACCCTTTGACAATTTTATAACGTTTTGTGACCTGCAAGTCCAAACCCAGGGAAAAGCAGTTTTAACATTTGAACATTTGCTCTTTGGTCAGTTATGTCTTGTTATTTCAGTCCTGTCAAGATCAATGTATGTGGCCAACTAGTTTAATTTTTTACTAAACTATCTACCGTGAGTACCATCCGATTCTTGATTTTGATCTTGAGCGAATGAGTTAGCTAAAGATTTGGTATTTATTTGTAAAACGGCAGAATAAAGTCATGATACACAAGTTTAATCTCTCTTTATATAGATACTTGTTTCCTAGTACTTTTTTTCTGTATAAATAGTTTTTTGCATGAACACGTGCAGGTATAATTTGAGTGCAGTTTGGGTCAGAAACACAGATACGCAATAGTTTTTTGAGAACTGTTGCCACGCCCCCTTTTTAGTCGACCAATCGATCGGCAGCATGTCTTTAGTGGACTACAGCCCTACACTTGTCCAGATCACTGGTAGTTCATTCACTCCTTCATGTATTGTAGCAGTTCAGATCTGGAGAAGGGTTGTGATTGTGACCTTCCTCTGCTCTTGACGGACCCTCTTAAAGCTGCACTATGTAACTTTTCTATAATA
>KN485403.1:83061-96201 GCA_000787095.1 Periophthalmodon schlosseri | reverse complement strand
CCTGCTGAAAATAGTTGCTATACATATGAAGCAGCAAGGGGGCAAGTTTTGTGTAGAAGTTTTTATAGAAGTCAACCAAAAACTCATCAGGCCCTGGTGATTTCCCACTCTGCATTGATTTAATAGCTGCATAGATCTCACTGAGCATAATAGAAGCATCTAGGGGAGTTGCCTCTTGAGCCGACATTGTAGGAATTTCTATATGGTCAAAGAAATGTTGCAATGATGAGTCACCAGGTGGAGAGTCAGACCTATAGAGCTGTGACTAGAAAATCCTAAATGTGCAGCCCTTCTACCCTTCAAATAGTTTGCGAGGAGCAGCTTTTTTACCATGTTTGTACAGAGTACAGAGGGCCATATGTAGCCTCAGCTGTCGAAATCTAGCCTCAGTTTCAGTCTCATTTAAAGTTTAGCAGTAGGTAGTATTAATTAAACTGTATTAATTCTTGTTTGTGCAAATTATTTGTCCTCTTTACATAGGCAGACTATGAAATGATCTCTCCCCTTAGAACTGCTTTCAGAGTTTCCCAAACTAAACTAGAATTTGTGTTGCTAATTTGGTTGATCGCTAAAAAACAGTCTATAGCCTGGGTGATGCTAACAAAATTGTTATCTGAGAGGAATACAGGGTCACATGTCCAAAAGTGAAAGTGGTTACTCAATCACAAAATTGTCAATACGCGACTGTGTTTTATGAACATAAGAATAAAAAGAGAATTGTTTATCTGCTGGATACAGATGCCACCATACAACAGTAAAACCATACTGGGGCGTGAATTGTAATAGGGCTTGTGCCATCTTTGGTGGCGTGGTATTTTAGAGATTGGATTTCTCAAGTGTTGGATTTAGAATTGTGTTCATGTCCCCACCTGAAATCAAATAATGAGAGTTTAATTTTGGTATTGAGGAAACCAGTTTCTTGATATCCTCATAATCGTGATTAACACTTGCTAAAATTACAGGCTGTTGGCAAAGGGTACTCACTACGATTAAATATCTCCCATAGTTATTGAACACAGTTTGAGACATTGCAAAAGGAACATTCTTTTTGATCAACACAGCTGCGCCCCTTGTCTTGTTACTAAATCAAGAATGAAAAATTGAGCTTATCCAAAATCGATTTAATGCGTTAAATGCATTTCCTACAGAAAAATTCTATCTGCATTTAGATCTTTAATGTGGGAAAGGGCTCTTGCTCTTTTAGTAGCACCATTAACTCCCCCCACTTTCCAAGACATGATGGTTGAACATCCCATACCCTTTACTACACCATCATAAGCCACACAATCAGGTAATTAGGAAATATCTGCATTACCATGCAAGTGAAGTACAAAAAAAACAACAAAAAACCTGAATTGAATTGGTGCCTGTAATAAATGATAAAATATAATAGATATACACTCCTGAACACGCTCCTGACCCCCTCTCATGGTCCGTGGGTCTCTCTCTCGGTCCATAGGTCTCTCTCTCTTGAAATCGGAAGCCTCCATTCAATATTTTCAAATCAAAATGAACGAGGCCTATTGGATGTACAGCTTCCTCAAAAATGTGAAGTTGGCAGCTATTATTATTTTATATTATTTATTTATTTATTTTAAACTGCTTCACTCATCAGTGCTCCAGCCAAGTTGCTTGGGATCCAGAATACACATTTCTCCAATACTTTACAAAGATGTGAGTCTGGTCACTGTTGAATCTCCAGTTCAGATGTGACTGACAGGTTGATTAGCCAGTCAGGGTCCATCTGTGTCGAAACACTTATAGCTGCTTTCAAGGAAAGCAGCCCCAGTTTGTTCCAAATGATAGATGAGCAATGAGTTATGAGTAAAAATGTCTGTAAAACAGTCAAATATGTTTTTGTTACTTGCTCAGAAGGTCGCACAAAACTAGATAATAGTTTGAAAAATCTCAAAATATAATAAAAATCTAAAAATAAAAAGGAGGATATTTAAACATTGTTGGCCAGAGTTTTAGACCTTGTATAGATGCTTACAAAATACATCAGATTTAAACTAGTATTTGTATTTAAATACCAAAATCAGCCTCTTCCTGTTGTAACAGGATCCTGTATCATAAAGGGCTTAAATAAAATGTCCAAGGCACACTGATTACAAAAATAAAAGGCCTTCATTACAGTGTTCAAGACTTCATCAGGGTCCTGATTTTATTTAAGTTCTATATGATATAAGATACTGTGTTGCGACAGGAAGAGGCTAATCTTGGTATTTTAATTATATGCACCTGATCGTACACTAAAAGGATCCATTGATGCACTTGTCCTACCTGTCTTAGCATTTGTATTTAATTGCTTTTTTAGCATTACATTGTCACTGGGACTTTAGCCAAACTAAATAGAAAGCCATAGAAAAAGAAACATTAGGCTATGCCATTTATGAAATCCTGCATTTAATGGTGCTACCTAATACTACTTCCTGATTACCTGTCGTTTTCCATTTAAGGCTACTTTACCCTGCTTATTTCTGATACTTAGCACTGTCTTGGTTTAAACTAGTCCCAATATTAATATTTCTTGCTTGTATTGTATAGTATGTTTGGATGTGAATATGTCGTTTCGTCGGTAAAAGCAGCACCCCAGTGGTGATACTGCTCCCCTGGTGGATTTCTCCCTCTCGTTATCATACAGTGTGATGGCATCTCCCAGTATTTCCATACATCTGTGACATTTGGGCGAGGATGTGTTGCGGGGAGCCTTGAGGGGGGGCTTGTTTATCGTTCTTCTGCTGGAGGCTGAGCTGCTGCCTGAATCCATCTGGGAGTGCACTCAAGAGGGCCGAAGACATTTCATCAAATCACAGTATTATTGTGTAAATACATCTACGGTATCTTACAGTAAAGTCGCAGTGATTGGTTTGTACAGGATGAATTATAGGACACATATGGAGCGTCTTGAATGGACTTTTGTTTCCTGGTTGTCAGCCAATCACAGACAAGCTGAAACTCTTCTTGCTTTCTTTCTCTCTCTCTCTCTTTTCAACCCTACATTTCGAGAGCAATTTGGCTGCAGACCTCGACCCAGATGACCCTTTTTCAAAGGCTCCACTAGAAGGACCCTCACGTGACTTACCTCCATCTACGTGTGCCTGATAGAAAACAAACAGCTAAACTAAATCATATAAAAACACTTCTACCAGAGTCTATCATCATGGCTATCATGTAAAATGGATTTAATGCTGTTAAATAATTTATTTGACAACTATTATGGGTTATGCTTTAGCCCGTACCTTTGAAGTACTTCACTCTAATTAAGTAACCTTTGGAAATGAGCTTTATCACTTGAGATAAATTTTAATAGACAGTGGCAACTTAAGGCAACATTTTTTAAAACATGTAGGCCAAAATTAAGGCAACAGATTATAAAACATGTAAATGTAAACTAATGAAAAATAGGCAGGGGCATGTGGATGGAGGTAAGTCACGTGAGGGTCACCCTGGTGGTGCCTTCGGGCTAGGGTCATCTGGATGAAGATCTGCAGCCAGATGACTGCACATTTCAGTTACTACCCTCTTTCCAACATAGCAGCAAAATCATAAGCCACCTCAGCCTCTCCTTATCTATCCTTGTAATACTATTAATTAGATAAATTGATTATTGAAAAATCGCAACCATATTTGTACACAGATTTTTACTGTACTTTACTGTATTGAAAAGAAGGTTATACTATAACAGATGTGCAGTAATTAAATCAAAATGGCACAAGAATAAACCTTCTGTGATTTTGATTCAACAAAAACACTTTGTTTGCATATATTTAAGAAAAATCTTAAAGCCACAATAACAATAACTGACTAGAGAGCAAGACAAGTAATGAAAAACTAATCTCTGACTAGTCAACTATTAAAATAATGAATTAGTTGCACATTTACTTCGCAGTTCATTATATAACCAAATCTGTTATGATAACTGGATATAAACTTTCCAATAGCCATGTAACAAATATATGAATAAATGACCAGATCTGCAGAGTTTTACTAATAACATTAAGTCTAATGTAACTGCATCATTACAGTTTGATAGTCTCCACTGCCAGTTTCATTCACTTTACTGGTAAAGTCATTTGGGTTTGGAACTCTCCCATTCAAGCCATTGTTGGACACTCATACACTCCTACTGGTTTAGATATGGCATTTTGTTCAAAATTAAAAATTAAACAAAATATCTACTTAGTCTAAGTATATTACCAGCTGGTTTTACTTGTAGGATCTGACAACCAAACACTCACTCAATCAGGATAATTAGTTTGACAATAATAAAATGAATCATTTAAACATTTTTGTAATTGTGAATAAATCAAAATAAATGCTATCAGTAAAACCAATATTGATTAAAAATATTTACTGCATATCTGGAGACACACACGTTTATGTAATGTTGAAAATGAAACAAAACCCTTCATACAATATCTTTCATAACACAAACTTAGTTAAATTTATTATATTCTGAAAAGAGTACAAAAAACCCCCAACATCAACGAATCTAAAGATTGTTTTTTACTTTGCTGATTTCCTGTCCTTTGCTCCAATCTTACCAATCTCTCTCTTGTCACCTGTCTGCTGTCACGTGTGTGATGAGTGCTGACCTTTACAATGACCCCTCACCCTCACACTGCTTCCCTGTTGATTTAATTGCAGAGAATGCCACAGCCTCAGATTGTTAAGGAATGGACCGCCCACTCAGTCTTTAAGGTCGTATTTATTTGCCCTGGATTCCTAAAAGCAGCCCTATTACCCAGGTCAAACTGAGGAATGACATGGGTGGGAGCACTGTGATTGCTTATAATTATAGACCCACTACACATTATTTATTGGTAAAAAGAGGAACAATGTATGGCAATAGTAGACAATCTCAACCTTGGGATTTTTCTCTGCCGTGTATGTTCCTACCTTGAACTGTAGTAATACTTTTTAAAATGAAGTCTGCAGTTTCTGAAATGTGATGGGTAGAGCATACTAATGGGACAAGATCTCAGTCCACAAGATCTTGCAAGATAAAACAGCCACGAGATTGTGAATGTGGAAAATGATATGGGAAGAACCATCCATCCAAATTTATCTATGCTAATTATATCCTTAATTAATTTATAATTGTACACAAATGATCTTATATTAGTTAACCATGACCTTCAGTTAAGTGTCAGATTATTCTTTGTTTTCACTGCTACGGGTATTACCAATAGACTTTCTGTTTACACCCAAAGACAACTTTCTGTGTAATACCCAGAGAGACCTATAAGTCTAGACTGTGTATTATGAGCCTATATTTTATAACCGTTTTTCCACTGGGAATTCAATTGTTTTCTTCTAACTCAAGAAAAGGCATCATTCTAATTTCACTGCAGGGCAATTTTCTGTTATATTACTCTAATAGGCATATATAGTTGTGGCTGTTGTGTTAACTAAGCCATTTACTAAAACATAATGTGGCCTTTATTGTGAAACTGTGTGCAGATAGGGATGAATGATAGATATCTATATAGAAAAATGTTGGTTTGAAGAATTGTTGATGAATTGTGAATTGTTACTGTTGCAGCCTTTTTTAAGTCCACCACACACTACAGGATAATTTGGCCGATTTAGGATTTGATTTGGGCCTTTGTATGAGATTTTGAATCCTCATGTGTGCTGTCAGTGTGACTCTGAGCTGCTGTGTCATATCGTAACCATAAAACATCACCGAGTGTCAGGGTGAGAGGGACTGACGGACACAGAGGCGCAAGATACAAACACGAGAAATAGCAAAAAAGGGACAACGATTACTTTATTACTCATCGTAAAGCTACGAAGTTAAACTGTAGCTTTCACCTATGCCCTTATATCCAAAAGCCTAGCATTTTCTCCACAAGTTCATGGCACCTAGTGCACAAAACATAGCTGTGAATCCAGTTTGAAGCATTGTTTTAAAAAATTAAAGCTTTTTTTTAATAACCACGCTGTGAGGATCGGTGGATGAAGCTGCTGCAAACTATCAATAGTGTCTATCAGCAGCTGCCTGTGCAAAATATTTTCTGAGGTACGTTTTAAGAAATAATAAGACACTTGACATGCATCTAAGCTATAAGTGCAATGTGCTGATTGTTTTGAACAGATGAGAGTCTCAAAGACAGAAAAGTCATTTTACTCTAGACAGAAAATATCTGATGTGAGCGTGCCAGCTTTCACAACTTTTAGCTTGTAGTGTGCCGTCTCTTTGCTGCAGTCTTGCATACAATTCTCCTCATGCCTGTGGTCTGCACTTTTTGTCTTAGGTTTAAAAAATGTTTAAGACTCAAAAATCCAGTACTGTATGGTGGACTTTAGGTTATACACTACATACAGTGATTTGTGAACTTCACTTTTATTGCCTGGTAGCCAGAGGATATACTTTTTAGTATTTTTCAAATCTAGTCACCGGTAAATCTATCAGTTTTCAGATGGGCGCGATTAACAGGTGGATTAGCCAATCGGGGACACACTTGGCCTGTCCATATCAAAATAAATATAGCTGCTTATGAGGTGAATGAAAAAGGGAAAAAAATCACAAGGGACTCAAAAACATCTTGCGGAATCAATGAGTGAAGGACTAAACTCTGAGGGGATAGAAGTTTGCTTTTGTATGTAATTGATAGGTCATCAATGAGCTCCTTCATTTTATATCTGATTGCGGGGCTGTGTTTGAGCTTGGCTCAAGATGCAAAGGAGGCTGTGGTAGACCAAACTGATATCCCTCTGTATACAAAGACCGAGAAATCATTTTGGATTTGCCAGGGAATCATTTTTACAGTCCATCCACTTTTTGTGCAATATTTGAATCTCAATCATAACATGTACTGACACAACCATAGTTTTGTCTAAATAATGTCATCGGAACAATAAAAATATATGTATTTTTGTGTATACTGGGATACGATCCACTATCCTTTACTACAAAAACATATTAGTTGGTTGTTGGAAAAGGTTGTCATAAAGAAGGCAGAGACTCAAGCACTCAAGTCTTTTTTATACATTGCTAAAACATTAGCTCATTTCAATGCTCCTTACCTTATCCTGCTGGCCCTGTGTCTTACCTGTATAGTGACAGTGATACGTTGTAGGTAACCATGGCGCTCTCCAGCTCCATTCTGCTCTTGCCCGTGACACACTGGAGCCCAGTTAGGAACTGAGGCGTGCTCTTCTCACCTCTGCCTCTGTCTCCGCTGACCTTCATTATAATGCCACGGCCTGTAGCAATTAATGCCATCCCCTGCACCTGAAATAAAACAGGCCAGATTAACCTGAAGTCCACATGAGCCAGAGGTGTTGGTTTAAGCCACAGCTTTGCACTTGTAGGAGAACTGGCCCAGCAGTCAGGGGTGCTAATGAGGGGGTGCTGCGCTACTGCCACTATGAATAATGAATCTCACAGTGGAGGAGGCTAGCTAGCATGGTGGTTTTTGCATTGTCAAGTGTCTCGCTACAAGAACTTATAGGGAAAAAAAGAAAAACAGCTGTCAATGAGCCAATTACCAGAGAGATTGTACAGGGATAAAAAACCTGTCTTTGTTCACACAGGCACAAAGCGGGGGTTTCATTTTAACCAGGTCAAATGGTTGCTTTAGAGAACAGGTATAGAGGCAACTTGTATTTGTGAAATGATATTTTCAATATCAAAAGCACATCTATTATTTTGCTTGCTAAAAGAAAGCGTGCTGTGCTTCCCTGCGGTAAAGCTAACTTTACATTTCATTTATTGGAAATTGTGTTTTTCCTGTCAAATAAAAAAATGGTATTTGGGAATTTCAAATTAGCTAAAATATAAAATGATCCTTAAAATCTGACTGAAACTAGGTTCTGGATTGTTTGGCATTTTTTTATCTTTTATCTTTTATTTTTATATAAAATCTGGATCTAAAGGTGCACTATGTAACTTTTCTGATGGGGATCCTGTCTCCTTGAAGATGTTATTGCTTTACCTGGAATGTTCCACAGTATGGCATTCAACTTATCTTTTATCACATGCCATTTATTCAAGAACATGTGTTTTTAAAGCTCAATAATGCCTTGAAAAAAGTCTTATAGTGAAGCTGTATTGGTGTTTTGGTGTTTAAAACTAGCATCAGAAAATTATGGTAGTGCATTTTTAAATATCGTAAAACTATTAACAGAAGAACTATTTAAATTACACAATAATTAGATCTGATCTGTGAGCAGTGTCAGGGTTGGCCCAGTCTCTTGGTGAGACCCGTGGTTCTCATGCTGTGGGTGTGGGCCGAGTGTCAGACCAGAGCAGTGAGTGAAAGTGAAACCCAACAGTGCTGAGTCATGCTTTAGGAGCTACTCTGCCTTCTGGGTAAATATAGTGCTGCGGGAGTCAAGTAATGATTTACTTTCTAGCAAATGAAGTGTAAATTCAAACAAGAAGAGTGCATTTCCTTTAATGTTCATACTTCCAGTGTCTACCTGTAGCTGTCAGCCAATCACAGCCTAACTCAAGTCTCATCCAGTCACCTCTTAGGCCAGTCCAGGAATATCATGATGCTGTACTTTCTGATGAATAAAGTGTAAATGTAAATTCAATGTTGTTCCTATTGTAGCTGTCGGCCAATCAGAACCTACCTCTGAACCAATCACCTCTCAAACCATTCAAAAAATCATGCCCTCTCATTTATCATTCAACAGTTAAATCTGCTTCAAAACTCCTCTGCCCCATCTCCACTGCAGCAGTAGAGCCTCTTCAGTCATTCCAATTCCTCCTCCTACCAAACAATTACAATTAGTGACTAGTGCATAAGTTGAGATATTAAATGAAGCATAATGTCTTCATTACTGCATTCTGTGATTTAGCTGTCTGCTCATTTATATCTCGAAATGATATGTGTTTGTTCTGAAGACCGAAAAGTAATACAAATATGCTTTGTTGTTGCAAATTGTAGATTGTAGGTTTGCCAGACTGAAGTTTAGTCAGAATCAGAATTGCTGTACTTGTCCAGAGGGAAAAATCTTTCTGTCACAGACATGCAATTTCCAGCTAAGAAAACAATTTTTATAATAAAGAAAATATTAGAATCCCTCAGTAAAAATCATATAATAGAAAGAGAAACATAATTTGATAATTATTAAAATGTTTATAATGAATAGGGTTGATTTACAAGTACATGTTTTGTATTTTAATTTATCATGTATTTTTTAGGGATGCACCAATCCGATACTGGCATCGGATATCAGCTTCCAAATATCACTGGGCATATAAACTGATGTAATAAGACTCATGTTTGAATTTTTATTTGCAAAGTTGTTATGTGGTTTCTTGAGAGATAAATAACAGTTACATAACACATTAAGATCAGTATTGTCTCATTTCATTTTTGTTTTAAAGATGGGGCTATTATGCAAAATCTATGTTTTGAGCTTTCTACCATGTTATAACATTGTTCCCTTACCAAAAACAGCCTGAAGAGGTTTTAGATGTCATTCATGCATGTTTGGGTATTTTAGCGATCTCTCCCAGGCCCTGTTCAAACCCTCCTTATGGTTAGCTGTAAGCCCACAAGCCTACATTATCCATGATCCCACATGACAATTCTCCATAAATATACAAAAGCATGATACAAAACTGTACACAACAACTTGACAAACCTGATGTGATGTGCAGTAGTTTCATTAGCGGGACGCACGTTGATTGTGTTGTGATACTGCTCTGAAGGGGGAGTGACACGGAGAGCAAAGGGAGGGGAGACTCAGAGTGTCAAAAACGAAAGTGAAACTTACAGAACATGTATGTTGTTTTGGGCAAATAAAGCATTTTCAAAACAATAAAAGGTAACATCTAAATACGTTATGTGTTAGCAGTTAATATCACATAGAAGTACAATACTCCCACTGTAAAGGCAATGCTTAATAGTATGGAAATTGTATCGGATCTGAAAAAGCTGGATCATGTATCCCTAGTATTCTTCTCCAGTGTTGCTTATGAGGGAATGTCATTGAGGACTGTGGATTCCTAAGTTGCTAGGAAAAAGATGGCAAGGGCAGATAGGGCAGTTCTTGTAACCATGTCAACATCCTCACTAATATAAAGCTATTCTTAACCACAGGAGCATATGAAGCACAATTGTGACATAAAAACATGTTGGCTCCAAGCTGCTATAAATATTTTCCTTGCCTCTGTGTGGCTGTGCTATCACACTTCCCACTCGGATTTGTTCAAACATTTAAAGAGTGACTCAACAGATGTGCGGAGCGCCACTAAAACATGCCTGAGTCCAACTGTTCTGTGATGAGAGACGCTCCTCTGAACTGACTTTTGGTTTTAATATCCAACAATATTTGAGTTTAGATGTAGGTCAACAGCTCCTTTTTATTGAAGCAGATGGTAAGAATGCTAGTATTGTCTGTTGGCTTTCAAGGATACTAGAAACAGTGTGTAAAACAGTCTGAAAAAAGGGAACGTAGTCTAGTAGTTCTAGTAGTTCTAGTAGTTCTTGGTGATCATTTTATGTACCTGTTTTGAGGTCATGAGAGGCCAGATTAAACAGCAAACAATGTAAAATGGTTTTCGTTTGTAGTGACAGCTGATAGGTCAAAAAAAAAAAAGGAAAATGCCAATGGTTTCCAAATGAACAGTTAAAGATATATCAATGCCACTTAATTTTGTCTGTGAAGATCTAGCCACAAGGGGTCAGCAAAGGAACTAATCATTACTTCACATGACATTGTGTTGTTAGACAAGCATGAGTAACAGATTCAGTCACTGGCAGTTAGTTCCCTTTACTTTTAACATAGTTGAATTTAGATTTTAACATTTTGATGAATTTTGGTTTTGAAAATATGTATTTAGATTATAGATTATTTTCACTTATTCTGACAAAAATATATATACTTTGCATTGCATTGCATTTAATATTAAGACTGACTCTTTTGGCAGTCCATCACAATTATGACAAAACTTGCCAGTGAATGTCATGGATTAGATATTGCAAAAAAAAAGTGAATGAATGAACTGTTAAAAACACAGAATTGCAGGAATGTCATTGCGTGCCCTTGTTTGGAAATGTGCTAGTTTGAGTTCTTTTTTATTTTTAATCAGCATTTTTGCTGTTTATCATCATTATTTTTTTACTAGACAATCTCAAAAAAACAATTGTGATGCTAGGCCTGTGTTATATTCAATTATTAGTAATTTAAACCATTTACATTTAAACAACAGTCCTGCAAATTTTCTCAACTTGAAGAGGACTCACTGGATTTCCAAGTTTTCCATAACAGGTGGGATCTGGGCAAACAGACAATTCTGACAGATAAGGACATATATGTATTACCCATAGTGACATGTCCTAACGTGTCACACGCCTGCCGTCATCTGCTTGGCCTGAACGTTAGCGTGTAGCCCATTATGTAACGTGTGCTGTGCTATATCCTCTGCCCTCCTCCCGTACACAAACATCACCTGTGCACACAGCGGCCCCGAGCACCTGTGCGCGACCAATACGTCTGTTCCCACGACAACGGCAGATAATAGAGTCATTATAAGAAGACAAACAGATTACACAGCCCAGTGCCACAGCAAAGCAGAGATGCACAGACCATCAGCGGCACCACCCCACTAAACGACAGGCTACAGCGATTTGAGCTAGTTTGACTTTTATCTCTTTCCAACTGATTGTTTTCACTCTGCTGGCATCAAATGTGAGGCAATGTTTGATTCTCATGCACTTCAAGCAGGGACTGGAAATTTGTTTTACAAACCTAATTAGTGTGATATAAAAAAATATAGACTACAATGACCACATTTTAAATAATATATGAGTGTAAATATCACCATCTGATTATATCATTGTTTCCAATTGTGACCTTAATAATTAGCTCTGGGAATCCTAGGATAAATGTTCAAAAACAAAATGCAGCTACTTAGGACTTTTTAGCTAGCCATCAATAATGAATGAGTGAAGGAAAATAATACAGAGACTAGACGTTTGTTACACAACTGGAAATTAATGCATCTTGGACAAATATTTTGTTCTTTAATTGTGCAAGAAAATAGTGACTTATACATTTGAAGATTGTCTGTTGATTCTTATTAAATTTGACAGAATAGTAAAACTTGACTAGACTAGACTTGACTAGAATTAGTCCAACCCAAATACACTTGACTCGGGAGTTGCAGTTGATGACAGAATGAGCATTAAGGGATTATTATTTGTGCTAATCTATTCCTTCCTCATTTTTGTCTAATCTAATGACATTTGCCATCTCTACAGCTGCCACTGTTTTTCACTATGCCACTGAGCAAGTAGAATTAATTAGTTGACAATTTTTTGTAAATGGGAGACAAAGCTAAATGCGTGATGCGTTTAGAGCAGCATGTTTATTCATTCTCATTACTATTAATTTTTTGTACAAATGTTTGAGGACGGAAGAATTCATAGGCTAATGGTTTCATGATACGACCGTGTTCTGTGGATATCTCATAAATAAGCCATTAACAACAAAATGACATCATATTTGGCGTGATAATGGTATTTCTACAAAGCACATGAGCATTAGTGTTATGGATGTCATGTGCACCCAAAAGTCCTATGTCACAGACAGCTAATGAGGTTACAGGAGATGTTTATAGAAGCCTGTGCACGGAAATGATGGCCCAGCCGCTGCTCGGAGATGGACGATTCAATCAGGTCGTTAGCATTAGCACACCACCATGACAGTGGGATAGTCGCTTCGTTTAAACCTCAATCTCATGAATTTCTTAAAGTATGATGATCTTCTTTATAGGCTGTAAAAAATATTAGATAAAAAATGACTCGTTGCACAAACTGTGTCTTAGTCCTTTTGAGAAGTTATTCTGATGGTAGGAGCTGTCAGATTCACATTCTAGCCAGATCGTACTGTTGTTGTGTCTAACATATGCAGTTGGGCTTGCAATTTTTTGTGGTATTTACGATATGTGTTCCTTTTAACACTAGAAAAAAATGTCTGACAGCTTGTGAAATTTTCTGTTTCAAATTGAGGCTTTACCTACTTTTTTCTTTTTTGTAAAATTGTAAAATTTGTTTTGCCCAAGCACAGATTTACTGTAAAAACAGTTGTCTGACATAGCGGCTGTGCTGTTAGCATGCTAGTTGTTGTTAGTGTTAGTATGATGGCAAAACTCCACTCTAGCTTAGCTTA
>KN485403.1:55548-82986 GCA_000787095.1 Periophthalmodon schlosseri | reverse complement strand
TATTATATATATATATATAACACACACACACATATACAAACAGGTACAGTGAGGCATTCTGTCAAAAAGATGACCCAAATGGTGACCTATGACAAAAAAAGAGTTTATTTTATGTACTAGCAATAAAATAATAATCAGGCTGTCACTTGACAGTCTATAGCCCATTGAAGTGTGTTTTATTGAAGATCATTTGTGAGGCAGATCTCAAGTCCTGATTGGGCTCTGAATTGGAGAGCCACTTAGCACTGATGCCAGATCTGTTAAGATTACAATTTCCTGTAGCACAGCCTCAGAAATATTTATTCATCTTTGTATTGTATTTTGTATTGTTTTATATATTGCCCCATAGACACATGTGACGACGCACATATGAAATCTTTAATATTTGTTAATGACAGAAAAGTAATGTGTTTTTGGACATACAATCAGAACTTGAGAATCAAGCTATCATTTTTATTGACTTTAAATATGCTCTATGTAACTTTTCTCATGGAAAGTCCAGCACCTTCTTGTCTCCATGGAGATGTTGCTTTTTCCAAGTATGACATTAAACCCATCTATACTCACAGTAAGAATACATGTTTTTGCAAGGTATTTGTGAGCATTAGAAAAAAACATGTCATTGAATTGAATAAATGCAAAATCGATCAACTTCATGCTGTACTGTGAAACATTCCAGAAAAATTATTAACTTCTTCTTGTTTCCATGGAGATGTTATCTTTCATAATACATAAACTCACAAAAATATCAACATTTGCCAGGATTCTATAAACAGACAAAACTGAATTCTGCCTTCTAACAAAAAAGACTGGCATAAGGCACTACTTTTTATGCCAACTTTATGTCAGTGCTTTACTTCTTGGCTTTTAAAATATTCACTGCAGTCAATGGCGTTTTGTTTCCCTGCTGTAACTCCATGATTATATGCACCAGCACACAAGATCGTCTGGACTGAATCTTGCAAATCCATCTTGCAGGGAATATGAATCCTATTGTTAGCCCACAGGTTGCATTTTGGAAGTCGCTGCCATGTGTGACTCAGCTCCCAGTCTAAAGATAACGTTTAATTAAGCTAAAAGCACCACTGGCTATTCCGATGGACGCTCCCACCTCTCCGGAAACTTCCCTGTAATTGGACATCCCTCCACCCTCAAGTCTTTAAGCCCAAATAAGATTAATAAGCGTGCCAGTTTTGGAAATCAATAGCTCTTTTGGCAGCGTGAACAGAATTTGAGCTTGGTAAACAAAAGTTGAGGTGGAATTTTTGGATACACTAAAGTTGACAAATAAGGTTCACAAATAACGGTCCTTGAGAAATTATTTTGAGTATAATTTTGCACACAATCTGCAACTTTGACATAAGTTTTGGGTTTTCCATGAATCCAAAGTACAGGTAGACAATATTAAGTACATCGGCATGTTGCACCCGGATTATTCACCTACAGAAAGTACTATGTCTCGTGGCCGAAGCAAGTTAGGAGTGTCTCGAGACTTAGCTCTAGTAAGAAAAAGCAGGTAAAAGCCCACACACAACTCAAGACTTCAGTCAGGGGGCAAAAACTCTGAGCAATACGGTGCTAATAATGCATTCTTACATCATAGAATAGTGTGAATAATTAGAATCATTTGAGTGTCTTTAATACATCAAACACGGCATCTGAAAACAATGACAACAATATGGCAAAATAAAAAGAGCAAAATAAAAATAAGATATGAATGTCAGTTATTGCTACTAATTATATTGTATTTTTTTTCTTTTAGTGCAAGCATTAAGAATGATATGAAATGCAGCCAGATGATTTGAGTTACTTACATGATTTATCAATGTCTGAGGTAACTAACTGAGAATAGGAGGTCAAATATATATTTATTTATTTATTTATTTACACAGGGAGAGGCCAATAAGAGCACTCAGACACCCCTTTTCATGGGCGCCCTGTTCAAATACAGAACAATACAAACAAAAAACAAAACAAATAAGTCCATTTAAACTATTAAAAACAGGAGCAGGTGTGAGTCTAAATGTTTATTACCAGATTATTAAATTCCATTTGTGGCACCTACGTATCCAATTTTGCATGTCCTTGAAATATATTCCATTTTTGGGAAGCAACATAACCAAAAGATTTCAGTTCTTGTGCGGTCAGTTTTAGACTTGTACAATCATGAGATCGTGTATTAAAAGTTCTTGTATCAATGTTCCACAAGCAAGTGGCATAACCAGGCAGTCGTCCCTTAAAATACATTTTATACAGTGTTGTTCTCTTCTAACAGATAACGATGGCTGACCTACTTTTTCATAGACAGTACAGCAATGGGTGTTAAATTCACCTGTTATGAAACGAAGGGCTGAAATATCTGCTTTCACTTCACATATCTAGGCCTGCATCAGCACCTAAACAGGACACTACCCTCATCTGGTAAACTGTAAAACAGGAGATTGGAGAGGAACCTACACATATTGTGGCAGCAGTGGCTTACTTTTTAGAGTATTTGCCCATAAACCCAAAGGTTGGTGGTCCGATCCCAGATCCGCCCAGTCCATTTTGTCGTTTTGGGGCAAAACACTTCTTCCTACCTAGCCTAGGATGAACGACATGACAACATTCTATAGTCCAATAAGGTTTGGTGGAAAAAGTACCAAATCTCTTTTATTAATATGCAGATTTTGTTGCATTAATTGCAGTGGGATAATGAACCAATGAGTCGGATCGCAAAACAATTATCAAAGACTTGTGTGGGGGCTTCAAAAATCATCTAGACATATTTCCATATAGTGACCTTACATAATTTATATATTGTGTTCCAGTGTAGACTTTTAACACCTCACTTGGAACTGTTAGCACCACTGCTCCTTCCAGCTGACTGATGCTTGCCTCTCTCTGCTCTCTTCCCAGGCTACGGGCATGCGGCGCCAGGGACCGACGCAGGCAAGGCCTTCTGCATGTTTTATGCCGTCCTGGGAATCCCACTGACTCTCGTAATGTTCCAGAGTTTGGGCGAGAGGATGAACACTTTCGTCAAATACCTCCTGAAGCGAATCAAGAAGTGCTGTGGCATGAGCATTACCGACGTTTCTATGGAGAACATGGTTACGGTCGGATTTTTCTCTTGTATCGGAACGCTTTGCATAGGGGCGGCCGCTTTTTCCCATTACGAGGATTGGAGCTTTTTCCAGTCGTACTATTATTGCTTTATAACTTTGACAACAATAGGCTTTGGAGACTTTGTGGCCCTACAGAAGAACAGGGCTCTCCAGAAAAAGCCTTTATATGTTGCGTTTAGCTTCATGTACATCCTCGTAGGCTTGACCGTCATTGGGGCGTTTCTCAATTTGGTCGTCCTACGATTTCTTACGATGAACAGCGAGGATGAGAGGAGGGATGCGGAGGAGAGGGCGTCTTTAGCAGGGAACCGGAACAGCATGATTATCCACATTCAAGACGAGACGTTGCCGCGAGGACGTCGGAGGAGAGAGCCGTACAGGGGGGATTTCCAGTCGGTGTGTTCTTGTATGCACTATCACTCACATGACTTGGGCAGTTCCGGAGGTGGACTCGGAAACCTGGGCTGTTCTTTCTCACATCAGAACTCCTTCAGCTCGCAGCTCAACCCCAGCCCATACTTTCACTCGGTTTCCTACAGGATCGAGCAGATCTCACCCAGCACCTTGAAAAACAGTTTCTTCCCCTCGCCTGTTAGCTCGGTGTCTCCGGGCCTCCACAGCTTTACAGACAATCACCAGCTTATGAGGAGGAGGAAGTCCATATAAGGCCACAGCTCCCAGGAATACGTTATGGTGGTCCCGGAAGGTCATTGTAATGCAATTTTAAAACGCCTTTGTAACTTCTAAGATGAAGTCTATCTAAATTTTCTGATAACATTTAGACAGAGCCACACTGACAGTCAATGTCATGGAGTCTATCAATTTGTTAATTTCACTTATTCTATTGTGATCTATAATGATAAGATGTATGTTTGCCAGACTTTGCCACTTGGCACTTAGCATTATTAAATAACAGCTAACTCTGATAAATCCAAGTGCTTCCCTCCTCTATTTTCAAATAAACGCAAAATGGAAAATCACTTCACCCAAACTGTTAGAATGCCATAGCTGTAGCATGTTGTTGACTTTATAGTCTTACAATGACCTTCCAATGCCACCATACCCTATGGGTTTTCATTTCTCCACAATGCTGCTCCTTACCAAATTTCATTTCAGCACTTTTCCCCTCTTGGTTGTATGTATTATATAAAGTGTTCTGGGGAACAGAAGATGACTATGCGGGCGTGGACACAACGAGATGCAAAGCATGAAGCATGGATGTCTATTTTTACAAGAGGTTGCTCCATTTAAAGACTACTAAAAACTAAAATCCTTATTACAGATTTGCAGTACAGGATTGATACTATTATATTACTTGGTTATATACCAAATGATGCACACTTGGGAAATGCTATTTTTCAAAGGGATTTGCTTGTTTCACCATAACTTGAAGGATTGTATCGTTCAACAGTATATCATTGCCTCACAGCAGATAGAGAATTTAAAATGACTTCTGAGCATCAGGTATTGTTTTCTAAGCAATCATATATTACAACATGCCACATGTCAAGCCAAAATGTTGTTGCCAATATTAGCATGTGCGTTAGATGTCATTTTCAGAGTGTGTCCTGCGTTTGTGGCAACGGCCATGTGGAATAATGAAAGGATCATGCTGCTGTTATTGATATTTTCCTCATCTACTGAGGTTAAAGATTACATCTGGACACAAAGGCTTTAATTTTCACCCAGAGAATTCTTATAATGAGACTTCAAATTGATCTAAAGAAAAAACCCTCCCCCAGATGTTGCAACAGACATCTTCTTGCCAATTTGGGGCATGCTGTACTGGCTGGTCTGGTTCTCTCCAATACACGTTCATTCTAGTTCAATGAAATAGCATTCTACTCAATGATGTATAGCGCAGTGTGCACAGCTATAGAGAAGTTAAGCCAATGTGGAACAAATTGCACTACTCAAACTATATATAACTATAAAATCACTGTGTAATGAATTAATACAAAAATGTCTAGTTGTTCATTTTTTCATTTTGAAATTAAAGTGGTCTTAGTCGCAAATCTTACAAAATTTAATACAATTCTGTTCTTGGACAGTGTTCAAATGACCAAATCAAATATAACACACAGAATTACTGAACAGATTTATAAAATTAGACAAAATAAGACCTAGAACTGCCAGCTAAAATAATACAAAATCTGATAGAAGTGACAATTCAACATAAAAGTTGCATAAACTCCACATGACTCCTCCAAACTTCATCCTTCATCACTTTGCCCGTGAACCCCAACTGTGTGGACCTGACACAAATTCTGATTCAGATGGACTTTTCCGCACTTTCCAGCCATAGACCTAATACAAAAGGTCAGCCCTCAAAAAGATGTAAGTACATTAACCACAGCATGATCCTTTGCGTCACTGTAAAATACCACAAGGAAAAAGTGGGATTTTTTTTTTTTCATGGTTGAATAAGAGCATGATATTTCTATGACCAATTAAGATACGATTTCGTAAAAAAATATTCTTATGGATAATTTTTAGCCTGTTTGGCCAAATCTAGTTGTTTTAAATGGATAAAAACATGGCTGCTTTTAGAGTTTTTCTCATATTAACTGTACAATAACGGTCTCAGGTTTAGACTCGGTTTCAAAATCATATACTTAACACTGGTGTGCATTGGTCAGGCAAAACTATGTACATATCAGATTTAAATATTAAGATAAAGTGAATGAGGTGCATCATCTCATTATGGACTCTGCTCCCAGAACTAGTTATTTGCTAAATCCGTAGTTGCAATTTTTAAGGGCAGAGTTTACAGCCCTGTGGTACACTACTGATTATGTTGCAGCATGATAGTATTATGAGAAGTAGATACAGTACTTCTAACATTTTGAGATGCATTTGAGAAAGTTTGCTCTATTTGAACACGCGGCAAGACGCAGCACAGACGCACAGATTTTTAGAATTGCAATTATGTTTTTTGGACAAAATATACATATATACGTTTTCAGAAAATTTAGGACTATATTTTGGACTAGACAACCAAAGAAAGAAAGTAAGAAAATTTGAGACATTTGAGACGAAGAAAAAGGTGTACTATGTAACTTTTCTGATAGAGGGCATGAAGCCTGCTTGTGTCCATGGAGATGCTCGCTTTTCCTGGAATGTGCTGTCACTTTGCTCGGAATGTTCTACAGTATGGCCTTAAACTTGTCTATTTTGCATTTGTTCAGTTATAAGCATTTTGTACTGCTAAAAAATATAAAAAATACAATTTCTTACTGTGAATGTGTTCCCGTCTCCACAGATCTGGCCTGAAACTTGGCCTCGAGCGTTACCTGCTCATCTCCATGTAGATAAAAAAGTTTAATGCCATTAATCCCAAACTGTTGAACATTCAATAACAAGCAATAACATCTCCATGGAGACAAGCAGGAAGCAGATCCTCCACCAGAAAAGTTACATAGTACACCTTTAAGGCATGATTAATTCTCCCATCGCATAATACAATCATGTTTGCAACTCAAATTTGCTACCGGAATAAACTTTGAAACAAATTGTGGTGTAAATATACATTTTTGACAGTATTTCTGGGGGAGGACTTGATTTGCCAGTCCACCCAGGTACTAAACCGAGCACGTCTCTTAGGGTGAATCATACTTATTTTGGGCAAACTAAATGCCATAGCTCCTCTTCAGCGATGACAAACGAAACCAGGCGTGAAGTCTGCGATAAGCCTTACACCATTGTTTCATTACGGGAACAACAGAGGCTTATCATGATTCCCTGTTGCATATGTTTATATCAACCTTTTGGAATAAAAAGACCTTTCCACCGCGGAGATGCATATGTATTTTTACACATTAGCATACGTGCCTTGAAGAAGCAGTGAGTGTTTCTGTCGGAGTGAGCACGTTCGGATAAGAATGCAAACCCAGTCATTATTAGAGGTTTGTTTAGTGCACACAGGGTCATGTATACAGAATGCACTGATTAACAGCAGACTATTGTTATGTTTCTCTTCCCAGCAGACTGCAGAAACATTTTAATGAACTATTGCAGTTTGACCTTGATTTGTATTGGCGTTCGCGGCTAATAGTTAGAGGTGGGCGATAATTGTTATTTTGAACTTCTGCAAATATTGTATATAATTACAAAAAGCAACCAAAAGATTTAGCCCATTCACTTATAGGGCTGATGTGTCCTATAATACAAACTTTTAATCATTTAACCTAAAAAAATAGTAACTTTCTCTTTCTCTAAATTCAGAACTCCAAACCACATTATACTGACAGAGGATTAGCTGTGGCTCTGGCCATCAAAAAGGCCCGAGCTGATCACTGATGATTAGAAATGACTAAATCTAATTAAAATTCAATTAACTGCACAGCCCCACTTGAATCTAAACAAACAACAAAGTGTTGCATTTTCGCATATTGCATTTTTAAAAATAATACATACAAATAATATAGATTATAATTTTGGTCAATATTGCCCACCTCCTCTATTAGTTCACCTGACTTTGGCCCTCTTTCACAAAGCAATTTTTATTCTAGCAGTTTGCTTTTACAAAATGTTGATCTAATTCAAATTTTGCTTATTTGAAAAGGCAGTTTCTATGACAGGGACATGCACTTTGTCAAAATAACCTTGAAACAAACACAAAGTGTTCATGTGGCCTCCAGGTAATTACTATTACCAATATCATGGTGAATCTTTTCGCCTAGGTCAATTAATATGGATTTTCCTCCCACATTCAAAACTGAATCAGAATTGACCATGAATGCATTATAAAACTTGGAACCCATTCAACTATTTGACTAGTACTTACTCATTGGCAAACTTTAAAAGGTTTATTACTGCTAGGATTATGCCACATGTACTAAAGTAAACTAAGGACGTAAAAAAACTACATATTGATACTTTTTAATTACATTTTTAACAAAATGTACAAATAGGCTACCAAAATAACCCTTTAAAATAGGCTGTGTTTACTCATTTGATATATTATATTTAGATATAAGTAACTGTATTTAGATATCCAGGTCTACTTTGGGAAACAGGTCCACTGCAATGAAACTGCCAAATCTGTAAAATGTTTCTGGAGAACACTGTGTGATGCTAACGTTGCTAACACTACTAAACAAAAACATCAACCCATCAAAGCTTCTGCAATAACTATCACTGCCCTTCCATTTGATTGAAACTTTTCCCAGCGAGATTTAGTGGAATGTATCTGTTGACGTTTTCGCTAACAAATTGTTTTCATTTTGCCTCCACGAGCTGCTAGTTTCATCATTCTCCATCCCTCCCACACTGCTCAGAACTGTCTGCGATGAAGGCGCGTCACAGCCGTGGCTCTGGGCTGAATGTTACTCCATGGGGCAGATGGCTGGGAGACAGTGCGACACACGCCACCACCCTCCACATGCTCGCTCTGTGTGTATCCCTCCGCCACGTGGCATCTAACTACGCCTCTCTGCCCCCGCACCGTGCAGTATGGTTCAGCACAGCAAGACTTGGAACTAACTACCATGACCAAGTTCTGTAATGCAACTGATTCAAAGTGTTTAGCGGATTGTGCTGTCTGTTTTATTACGCCATTTGCTCATCTCCGTGGAGTTGTTAGTGCTTTGCCAGGAATGTTCCACAGTATGGCATTAAACTATCTGGCTTTACGGCTGGTTTTATTGCTAAAGACATAGTTTGTAATACACATCGTTACTGTGAGCAGGGTCACCTGTCCACAGATTTGGCCTGGTGGCGTCACCTTGTCTCCATGGAGATAGATATGTTTAATGCATAGACTGTACATATAAATGGACATAGCTGCTAGCAGCCTGCTAGCAGCCACGTTCCAAATAGGAAGTGAGCATGGATGCGCTTCCGGCTCCATTGACTCCAACTTACTTTACATCGAAAAACTGCAGCCCCTCTCTCTGTAACTGCTGCTGTCAGGCTCGTCTCGGCTTATCTTAAAATGTTCATATTAACCCGCTTTACATGATCCTGGTGTTTTTATTTCGCTATTGTGTTTGTAAATCAAGATATGATACAAGATACAAATCAGGCACCTTCTTTCCCCGAGGTCGCTCCTGCTAGTGTTAGCAACAGGTTTGACTGACAGCATTGCTAAACGCCCGCTCCCTGCTAAACCAGCGGAGTGGGCAGCAAGGGGCATTACCTTCACCAGCCTCACGGTCGGAAATCCTATTCTGGAACTCGGCTCCATACAGCTAGCCTCGATGAGCTTCATTTGACTGGAGCCAAACGCTGTGGGTGACGTCACACTCCCTTAGTCCACTTCTTTATGCAGTCTATGGTTTTATGCCATACTGTGGAATAATCCAGGAAAAGCAATAACATCTCCATGGAGACTAGCTGAGCATTCTAAGTAACCTATCTATGGTCTAAAACCTAAAAATCAATAATAGTTGGGTCATTGCTTCTTTTTCGTTTTCTTTTCTTTATCTTTATTTATACAGGGGAACCCAATGAGAGCACCCAGATACTCTTTTTCATGGATCCCTCTTCAAAATACAATACAAACAAAAAACATAAAAAAAAGCTTAAAGTAAAAGAACAAAAATGTAATTTTGACTTATTGTTGTACTGAACTGAACTGAATTATAAAGCATTAGCCAAATTGTAACTGCAAATAAAATGATATGATTGTAAAGAAACACAAAACGAGCTGAACCATACTGCACTAATCCACATGCTCCACATCCACAGTGCGATAATTGCATCATTATTTTGACTTGGTGTGGCAGCAGCGTGTCATTGGTCGGATTATACTTATACTACTGGTTAGATCTCCTTCAACAGTGCCATGTATCCTATAACAGGGACAAAGACACACAAATTGCACTAACTTCTGTGTAATATAATCTAAGAAAGGCTGTGTTTCAGAATTTGTGATTTATCCTTTGCAATATCTGTAGGTCAAATGAACAAAACCCATGTACCAACGTCTCACTGCAGATTCTGTACTTTCTCAGTTTGTCACTATGTTGATGTCTATGAGTTCCCTTATTGTTGAATGGAATGAACATTTGACAAAGCGCATCTGTATGTTTCGTTGTTTTGTTCGGTTTTCGAGGTACGTATGTGTGTGTGTGTGTGCATGATTTGATGTGGGTGACTCACTGGGTGCCACGGCCTGGGTGAAGCCATATCACACTTGAATAAAAACGATGAGCCTACTTCTGAAATGTTTTTCGTTCCTTCTGCTTTCTGGACAAAAATAATAGAATTTTCTGGTTTATTTTATTCCTAAATTAAGTTACGTAGACTCTCTTAGTTGCATGTAGAGTTTGGTGGGTAACTATGGTAACCTAACTGAAGTACATATTTTGCTTTAATAGTTCATTAGTTTAGTTCATAGCTGTCAAGAGTCAGTACCCAACTATTAAAATTGCTCTAGGTTCAAAAGTTGTTTTTTTAAATAGACAGGGTTATGGATTTATGGACTTTAAAGAAGACATATTGTGCTTGTGTCTGCCATATAGTTAAAATCTATGACTCCCGTGGATCATTATGTTATAATTTGCACATTTGAAATTGTAATATTCCTCTAAAATTACTTAATAAAAGAAACAAGTCCACTGCCTTCCACGTTAGAAAACTGCAGTGCCCAGTGGGAGCTGACGTTGCCATAAACGTCATCACAACAAAGCGCCGTGCAGCTGTCGGCTCCTCCTATGAATAGCTGTGCATCACGCTAGCGAGCTGTGGATTTTTTACTAAAATGACTACCCAACATACAACATATATCACCCATTAAAAAAATCGAACTGGAGAATGAAGTAAGTACAGAGCAGTGAAAACTATGGTGAAAAGTGGAATTTATCAGCAAAATGGCCTCTTTAAAATAAGCGATTAAAGATTACGCAAATATGTACGAATCACTCCAAAAACAACTTCGAGAGGGTAAATGAGAAGGGGAAACAACTATGTCTGCTTTAAAAGGCTTTTTCTAAATATCAAAAATCCCCAAATTTAACCAAAATGATTAATCAGTTCAGAGACTTATATATTAAAACCTGGCCATGGTAACCATAAAAACTATGTATGCAACTATGTATTTTTATATTGTATTAAATATAATATCTAAAAGTAAAAATCAAGTTGCAAATGTTACAGTGATTTCCTAAGGTTGTATGTAAACTGTATGTGACCAACCAATGATTCACAATTTCAGATTGAGCTCCAGAGGCTAAAACATACCATCCATATTATACTGAATTACAACAGCAGCACATACATGAATAGCAATTATGCTAATGTTTTATTATTTTCTATTGATCATCACCTTTACAGTATTATACTTTACGGTTTGTGTATAGATAACATGTTCCTGCTGGGCTACCATAGATGCTTTTAGACCTGTCACGATAACACATTTTGAAGTGTGACATATAGTATAGTATAGTAAATACAGATGATAAACGAAAATATTGAAACTAATTTCTACCACTGGTGCAATAAATAAATAGCCGAATGAAACACTTCAGTACTTAATTCAACTTAATTCAACCTTTTACGGCTCAAATCTTATCATATAACCAAAAATGTCGCAATAGTCCAAAGAAAATGTACACACGATAAATACTGACCCTAGAAATATTGTTCTTTCACATATTGAGCGATAAGTCGATATAGTAATCATTGTGACAGGCCTAGATGCTTTAGAATCTTGTTTTACTACAATATGCCATCACAACCTGCACTTTTGCCAACCCTTCTTCTGATATTACACAATCTCCCTAAAACTATTTTCCTACTAATACCACTGACACGCTCCGCAGTGCAGTACCCGCGCGGCTGCCTGCTGGTGACCCATGCGCTGCAGCTGGCTCTTCTGTAGGTGGGAAAACGCGCAGCCAACATCCCTTTTTATCCCTTCCCACACCGCAGTAATTATACCGTGGGGCTTGGACGTCAGGCAGAGCGCGGGGCCCACTCACAATAAGAACAGTGGCGAAGGGGCGTGCGGGCCTTGTGCTGACGGTAAGCCTGTAATTTGGCATCTTAAATGATCGAGTAAACCCGGCCAAACGTTTCGGCTGCGGTGCCACGTCACTGATATGATGAACCGTCGCAATAAGCAGGTGTTGACAGTATGGTTTTTAAAGGGCTTATGTTATGCTATTTTCTGATCTGTCTGATACCTGGAGTTGTGTTTTTGTTTTATTCACACATGTTTAACACACAAACCCTGCATACTTAGACTGATTCCTTCTCCCAAACAGAAAACACTCTGGTCCACCTTGTGATGTCACGTAGTAATACAGGAAGTGCTCCATTGTGTTTTTAAACACCATACACCTTCAGCAGAATCATTTGGATGATTTCAGCCCTGGAACTGCCAATCTCTACTAAACTATGCCTTTCACGATAATGACTATATTGACTTATCGTTCGATATATGTTAGATGAAACAATATTTTTTGGTCAATATTTATCGTGTGTACATTTTCTTTGCAGTCATTACAGATGCAAACCAAGAACTAAAATGTTTCATTCTACTGTTTATTTATTGCAGCTCATGGATTTGCTGTACATTTAGAATAGTTTTTGTGGCTTAAATCTGCTCTAGTTAGTTTCAATATTATCATTAATCATCTATATTTTCTTCAGCAATACATCGCACTAAAAATTGTTATCGTGACAGGCCTATACTAAACAAAAGGTAAAAGAGTGTTGTTAAGTTAAAAACTACCACTACATGACATCACAAGGTGGAATAAAGCATTTTGAGCTTTGGAGATGTAGACAGACTAAAAATAATTACTCTAACATGTGTGAATGAAACAAAACACAACTCCAGGTATGTTTTTGAGGAGGTAACAACATTGTAACATGGCTTAAAGCTCAAAATTTTGCATAATATGGAACAGTCAAACGATCAGATGAGACAGAGGATGAAAAGAAAGATTTTAAAACAGTGACGGATAGGGGGAAGATGGAGTGAGCTAAGAAAGACAGAGTGAAGAGAAATAAAGTAGATGAGTCTGTTGGACGAGTGATGGATGTTGTGTTGAAAGGCGGGCTGCAGAGTGATTAGGATGTAAGGATGCTCCCCGCAGGCACCTCGTCATTGTCTTATCCAAGTCTGTCACCGGAATTTATAAGACACACAGGCAGAAAACAACGGCATGGACAAGGCTAGATTACAGTTCCAAAGCCACTCCTATAGCCTAATTTAGGTTTTACAGAAAGCAATGAAAAACTGAGGCTGACGTCAAATGAGCTCATTTACACTGAACAAATTCTCAAAAGTGTACTGGGCAGTGGTGGATGTAGTGGAGTATTTAAGTACCTGTTTAAAAATGTACTTTAAGAGTAAAAAGTAAAAGTATTTCACACAAGTGTTGTTAATGTGTTAAAGTGTAAATGTTGATATATTGATTAAAAAAAATTATACATATTTTGGTCAACAGTAGCAACACGAATCCATTTTGTGTATTTACTTTTGTTTGCTCAAAGCCGAAGCTTGAACTCGAAAACTTTAGTCAGGATGTTACCACGAAAATGGTAAAAAAGGACCCCACAAATCATATGAAAAGTACTTTTTACTTTTCAGTCCTTTTCAGTCAGATACCTGCTCTCAAATGTAGAAAAGTAAAAGTAAAAAGAATCCACTGTAAAATTTACTTAAGTAAGGTACAGATACCTAGACATTCTACTTAAGTACAGTACTACTTGTACTTCGATACCTTTCACCACTGATACTATGATAGAATTATAGAAGTGTAATTGCTTTGGTGCTTATTGAAAACTTGTTCATATTAACTCATATTACAATTAAAATACTGTTTATAATGACTGTTGACTAAAACTAAAATTTCAAACTAAATGTTGATACAAATGAATAAACTTGCTCCATGACGATTTAAATTTTCAACCACACTGATAAGCAAAAATATAATCGAATTTTTTTAGTAATAGCTTGTCACCAACACAAAATAATCTTACTTTCTTTACGTTACCATGTGGTGTAACACTAGTTCTGATAAGACCAAGACCATTCTAAAAGTGTTAAAGAAATTTTGTCCTGTTTGTGATTGACACTTACCCAAATGAGTATCTAGTTTCAATACTAGTTTTAGTATCGATCTGATTTTCAAGACTTCTGACAACCCTATTTATAATTAAGTACATTCATTGAAATAAGCAAGAATGACTACTTCTGTATAGGTTTTATATATATAGATAGGATTTATACATGTATCTGTAGTGCATTCGTTGTTGATTTTAATGGCTGTGTGATTACAACTCAGTCACTGCCCAAACCCTCCTGATTTCACAACCTTAATTGGACTTTTATGTCACTACTCTATTGCATTGTAAAAAATATTGCTGCAATGAAATCAAATTTGCATAAACATATTAAGGTCTATTTTATATGATACAGGACAATGCAAATTGATTGAAACGCGCTCATCAGTCCATTATGTAAATGTGCCAGATGTAGCCAGCCATAGACTCATTTTCATGTGGAAGGAAAAGAAAATGGCAGTGTGCATACGAACAGCCCCAAGCACAGAAATGACATGAGCTGGCGGTTAGTAAAAAACAATTACAATCAACAAGGCATAAAATTATACATGGCAGGGATATGATAGAGGCGTTAAACGAGCAGTGGACACGCACGAGATACAAAAGCTAATTAAAAGACAGAAAATCACTGCAAGAAATAACATGAATACATCTGAATAAACAGGAAGTATCAGAGGATTGTAAAAAAGAGCAGTGCTACATTGGACTTGTATATTTGTGTTCACCCCTGCTTCACTTGGCTGAAAAAAAGACTCAACTGTACCATGCCAGTTACACCGCCTGTTGAATATCATGAAAAAGAAGTCTCTGGCACCATCTAGTGGAGAGACAAAAAACATTCCTTGGGGAGTTTAGAATTGGAAGAATACAGCAGACTAGTGTTTGGCTAAGTGTATCAATAGCAACAATTTGTTTTTAATATTTTGAGACAAGAGATTTTGCAATAGTGAACTCAAAAACTGTATCTTACAAGCCAAATGACATTTAACATACTGTTTTCTAATGTATAGACCAATACCATATGTGGTATATAACAAATTCAATATTTGTTTTAACTCCCACAAATTCTTAGTAGTTCAGAGACACTGATTTATCCTGGCCAGAAAACCCAAATAAAATATAGAAGTAGTATAAAAAGAAATAATGTTAAATTGTATTATTTATACTGATCAATACATCATGTCAAGTTTATATTCATATCATGGTTGACTTATTTCAGTAGTATTGTGATAGACTATGAAAGTCCTTGGCCTTCTCACTGCAGGCTGCAGCTCAAGATCATTAGAGATCACCCTTGTGTGCTGCGGCCCTAATCTGCTTAATCACACTAAGACTGTTAAAGTCCATTCCTCTGCACTGTCAGTGTCTGTGGCCAGTAAACAAGGACAGCAAGCTCCTGGACCTCCTCATATGATTCAAGTCAGAAGACCTGATGCCTAAACAGGTGAGTTTTTCTTCAACTAAATTATTTCACACAAACCACGTCAGAATAGGGACCAAACTGGACTAGATCTGGAACAAAACCTGGACAAGATCAGAACTAAATCAGAACCAGACGAGGACTACATTGGGACTACACAGAGCTCAAACCAAGACTATATAACACCATGTACACCCTTTTCACTCTTTTGTACAAACTGAAGCAAGTGCGTGTTAGAGCTGACCTGGTGGTTTACGAGGACTGTTTATGTATGTGTATGTAAACTGCCATGTTTTAACAAATGTGATTTATGTAGAACTAAGACATTGAGGTGGAATCTTAGCACGTTAATGTGTTTTACCATTTGTAATGGGTTTAGAGTAATTGTACATGCTATTAACTTGTTTTTAATTTCTTTTATCTGTTAACAACAAGAAAAGCCGATAAGCAGGGCTTTTAATTAAGCTGCATCTAGAATTCAAGTCATCACAAAGAGGTTTACACCATTTCCATTTTAAATTCAAGACATGTTTGAATTCTTAAAAAGCCCAGTCAAATAATCATAATATCTAACTACAGGTTATAATTGTTTACTACTGAGCAGAGGTATAAAGTAACTAATTACATATACTCACATTACTGTAAGTGAAGAGACTTTTGGGGTAATTGTACCTTTTTGAGTACCTTTTTAATCGAGTATAATTCTAGCCATGTAATTTTAATAGTAAAAGTCATAGGAGTAGGCCTGTCACGATAATTACTATATCATCTTATTGTTCAGTACATGAGAGCTGGAACAATGTATTTTGGGGCTCAATATTTATTGTGTGTGAAATTTCTTTGCAATGGTGGGGAGATTTTTGCCTTTTTAATTTAATAACAAGATCTGAGCTGTAGAGAGTAGAATAAATGACTTCTATGGATGATTATTAGTTAATTCTGCTATTTTGTTGTTGCAGTTCATGCCTTTTAGTGATACAGTAAATTTAAAAATAAGTTTAGTAAGATTATATTGCTTTCAGTAGTTTCAGCATTATTATTTATCAAAATATTTTTCTGTAGCACTATCGTGCTTCAAAATTTGTTATCGTGGCAGGCCTATTATGGAGTACAGTTCGAGCCCCAATCATCTCTCTGTACCTACAAGCACAACAAACAACACTGCATCTCCTGCTTTGATTGATTGGCCAAAGAATGCAGGGATTGTGGTTTAAAACAACGTAAGCTTTATAGAGTTTAATTTATTATGTTTTGAATAAAAGAGTTATCTAAAGTGCAACTCAAATGTATCAAAATGTACTTTGAGTAGTATTTCTCATGTGTACTTTATACTTTTGCATAATCAACAGTAACTGCACATGTAACTGTAGCTGTATTTTTCGTGAGTACACATTTTCAACTCTCTTAACACCACTGCTACAGAGTCAAGTTTATATAGACCACTATTTAAAGCTTATAGTAGTAAAGCAACTTTAGACACAACCTAAATTCCATATCTTTTGTTTTAGGGGGGTCCACGCCGAGAAGAAATGTCGACCATTCCGGTTAAAAATACTTTGCTGCATCTGAACGTTCAAAACCTCGCTCTTGGGGCTAAAAACAGCATCCATCTTAAAGCACCTGGCCCCCATCTGTCACCAGTGCTTGGGAAGGAGACAGCAGGTCACCTTACAGCCTCGCCACAGTTGACCCAAGAGGGCACGGCACGGTTGGACTTGCCTTTACCAAGGTCCCATAAGCCAGTCCTGGACAAGGGGGCCGAAAACCACCCAGCGAGACCACCTTTAAAGCTGGCACCGCTGGTTTTGTCCGAAGATGTCCGACAAGCGCAAAAGCAAAAGCAGAAATGTGGTCATGACGTTAATAAGGTGAAGACATGTGCTAGCCATAGTCGGGGAAAAGAGCCCTTAATAGAGTTAAAGAAACCACCAGTTAAAAGTATGGAGGATGTGGTTTGCCAGGGAACTCCGGCTCCCCTGTTCCCCAAGCTAACCCCCAACTCACCCCACATTAAAGCCAGAAGCAAGGTGTCAACAGGCCCAAACCTCACAAATCAAGAAGTGCTAGCAAGCAAGAGGATGCTAAGGCTAACAAGAGGGCAGTGCCTGGAGGAGTATGGGGCCAAGTCCGTGTCAACAACAACAACAACGCTAGCTTTGTGTCCAGATGGAGACAAGCTAGCCAAAGGTGACCGAAGCAAAGGTCAGCGGCAGGACAGAGGAAATCCGCAATCTGGTAAAGGCATCAAGGAGCTTCCGGGGGTCCCCCAGGAGAAGACAAGTGTCAAGAAGAGTAGTGGAGAAGAGAGAAAGTCCCAGTCAGTCACGGGAGCGCCCAAATTGCCCGCAGATGGACCTCCTGAACCTGAGGGTGAAAAGACGAGTGGTGCCAGCTGGAGAGTGAAAAGGAAGAAGGCCTTAATGACAAAGCACAACCAAATGATGACTCTGGAGCGGCTGCAGCTCTGATTGGATTAGCTCCGGGGAAAAGCAGCTTACACGCATACAGTAGCTAAACAATGCAAAATAAATGTGTTCATCTTTCTGCCAAAAAAGAGAATAATGTAAAAAAACAAAAACAATGCGCCAATCTCTTATGGGAAGAACACATGATTTATGCCAAATTAAATCTTATTTGCATTATTAATCTTATTTGCACTATTACACAGCGCAAGGGCCGTAATGCTGTAACTAAAAGGACAGTATTATATTGTTACTTTGATTTGCACTTTCTTTCTAAAAGAATAAAATCTTGCAATTTATAATTCATATCTTACCAAGAGTTAAAATTATGACTGAATGTGATAAATAATGAACAATAATTTGAAGCTTCATTCACAAAGCCTTAACAGGTTCACAGGCATAAGTCAACACTTGCATTTTGAATTATCTTTACAAAACACATAAGAATTCTAGGCTCGCAGTGAAAACACAATGCCAGTGTGTAAAATATAGTAATGGCCTATTAAAGCTGACTTATGTGATTTTCAAACCCTGAAAGGAGGAAGTAGGTATTTAAATCTGTCTCACCAGTTCTTAGGACTTTGTGTACGTCACACTACATGGGGAAGGGGGCAATGGGTAATGCCGCTTAAAATCATAAATGATGTTTTTGTTTGCTGCACATCTCTAAAATGGATCATTTGTGCAATACTGACTATGCGCTTGCAAATAAAGCTTAATGTCAAGCTGCCTATTGACCTCTCTGCTTTTGTTCTTGACTCAAAGCTTGTGTTTGCCAATTCTGTTCTTGCTCTATGAAACATTTATTCAATGACTTTTTCCCATTAACTGCAAAATCACTTCATTTAGCAGGGAAAACAGCACAATGGAGGTCTACTTAGTCAAATACACCATTCTTGGATAAATGCCAGAGAGTAATTCCACATTGATTTATGGACAACCGCAGTTTGTCTGATCCAAAAATAGCAATAAATAATTAAAGTTATGGCATTTCATAAAGTGGATGCCAGGTCAGTGCAGGTTATGGAACGCATACGTCCCATTTCCAAAAGCTATCCCTCAGTTCAGTGTATGCTCTGATTCAATTACCACGGCAGCCTCAGACTAAAGTGATGTGTCTGGCACGTCACATGGACTTCTAATCCACTAAAATGAAAGAACACTAAACATGATGTGTAAGCAGTTTGGATCACACTAAGTAAATAAAATTGATTTATGGATTGCTAAAATACCACACATTTTCTAAATAATAATAATAATAATCTCATAAATAAGCAGGTACATGGTTAGCTCCAAATTCACAGCTCTTGTGGATTCAATCTCCAGACTGCTTCCAACTGCCTCATGTTTTTTCCAGGGTGTTGTCCTGAGTCTACCCTCTCATATAAGTCCAGCAACTAGTATCCTTCCACAGGCCCATAGAGGCTCATGGGATTATAAATTCCAGCTCACCGTAACCTCAACTGCAAATAAGAAGAAAGACATGTAAGATATTGTACAACGAAAGTAACCAAATTAAACAGAAAAGAATACATTTACTGCATGGGCCACTGGTTTTCTCTTTGTTAAATTTGACATTACTGTAGCCATCAGACAAGCCAGAAGTATGTTTTTTTCATATGTACTTGTCTCAAGGGAAGGGAACACAGAGTTGAGCCGGGTCCTGCAGAAGAGAGCCAGGAACTGAATATATAAAAACCTTCTTAAATAATTTCCATTTGTGCTGAAGAAAAGTCTGGGTAAATGTAAAGTAATTCACATGTCATTTACTGAAAAATAAATGTAATGTAAATGTAAACAATGTAATGTTTTTAATCAAATACTTTATAACGATGCACAGACACGTTTGGGTCTAACTTAAAGAGGGGGTATTATGCAAAATCGACTTTTTGGAGCTTTCTATCATGTTGTAACATTGATCCCTCACCAAAAGCAGGCCTGAAGAGGTTTTATATGCCATCAATGCATGTTTGAGTAATCTAAGGACTCTTGCTACGTTAGCAGCACAATCCTGCCGAAGGTTCAGCCCATAAGCCTACGTAACCCATGCTCCAGCAAGGTTATTTTCCATAAATATACAAAAGCAATACACTACAACTTCACAAACCTGATACGATGTGCAGCAGTTTCTGTTGACTGCATTGTGGTAGCACTCTGAAAAGGGGAGGGACTTGGCACGGTGAGTAAAGGAAGTTATTAAACATGTTAACACATTGTTTTCTGTGGATATAACATTTTCAAAAAGGTAACATGGTGATCTAAATATGTTACGTGCACCGTATAGAAGTTAAATACAGAATATGCGAACGTCATGACTTTTCACCTGTCCATCTTAAATACAGGACACGAAAACGACAATAAAACAGATTTATAATATAATCATTGACATTTACTAATGATATTATTTACCAAGTAGAAAAATCTGCAGTGTTGTCTGCAGTGAGCTGGGCACCTGTCGGCATACCAAACGAAGAAAAGGTCAGTTAATGTGGTCCACTAATGGCTAACTATTTGGTGTATTATGTTAATTGTAGTAAAGTAAAATACCTCTGACAAAAAAGTTAATATTTGAAATTTTGGAATTGAATTTTCTGAAATTGTGGAAGCTTTTGGTGACATGGAAGGCTGAGCTGGCAGTCAGTGCTGAATCTGATAACAGATGGCTAGCGCTAACACTATGCTAGCTTCTCAGCCACCCTCCAGGATGGTCACCTCTTTGGCCCCCAGACACAAGGCAACAGACGGGCCCCAGGACTGCCCCTATCAGTCAGGATGAGCATCTGCCTGTGGTCATCAGCGCACTTCCACTTCACACCGGGCCTATACATAGACCCCTGCTCACTTTCCTTGGCTACAAAGGCACTGGAAATAGGCCTGCTATAATGGCTATGGTGTTTGCTGTCCATGGCATTCAAATATTGACACTGTGTTATAGGGGCTTTCAGAGAATACTAGGTGCGAGTCACAGTTAAATATATAGTGAATTACCAAGAAAGTCAATTCAAAGAAAAGTGAATAAATGTGCTTAAACCTGTACTGACTAAAGGCTCAAATATACAAAATAAATGTACAAAATGATGTATGCTGAACAATAAACATGACTCATGGCACTCAAGGTACTTTTTGTGTCCCTTACAGTTTTTGAAGAAGATTTTGACTCATAGGCTAGTTGACTAAACCGGGATTACACAAGAACTGTATCAGGACTAAACCAAGAGTAAACCAAGGACGGAAACAGCAGACTACACAGGACAACCACTGGAACACAGAGTATTAATTTGGAAAAGTTCAGTCACAAATAGTTCAGTCACAAATGGTTAAACAACATTCCAAACCTATAATTTGGAAACAGATCTTCAGAAAACAGACTGACATGCCCTATTAATGTGTGACAACATAATACTGATTATTAGCCTATTGAGATTGTTTGTGACTACATTTTAGTTATAATGGTTGGACAATTAAATGTAATTAAATCAAAATGGCAATTTGAGTTGGCGCAAATATCAAATAGCAAATGCTGCAAAGATAATTACTATCTACTTATTGTTCAATATAGCTGTAACAAAATATTTATAATTTCTTTGTAAAGGTGGAGTTTTGTGGTATTTCTGTTGTATTACTTTTACATCTGAGCTGTAAAAGATTGAACAAGTGACTTCTATGGCTAATTATTGACCAATAATACAGGCATTTTAATGATACCGTTTATTAAAAAATGGTTTACTGGGATTATCTTGCATTATTATTATTGTGTCAGTGACTTGAAGTAGTTTTAATATTACTGTTTATGGCAGTATAGCTCTGTACCAATATATTGTGTTTCAAAATATGTTACTGTGACAAGCCTATGAAAAGAATAAAATAACCTTTAACCTAAGTCTTTTTATAGAAACATCTCATTGTATCTACAGTATAAATTTCTACAAACTTGGATTCATTTATCTGTTCATATTTCAGTCTTCTCTAACATGTTAATGGTTCTGAGGTTGAAGCCTACTTTTTAAACTTATATCGTAAATCTTATCACAATCACAAAAATCGCAGTTAGATTATTTTCCAAAATCATGCAGCCCTACTTGCTAAACACTGTTGTCTTTACATTATCTATACATTGTCATCCATATTCTTACCAAATTGACTGCTCTCATTACAGCGCTCCATTTAGGGAGGAATGCATTTTGTGGGAATACATGTAAAATCGACCAGCCTGAGCACAGTAATGTTGAGGAAGACAAACCGGGAGGCAGGATGTAGCACGCTGAAACAGAGCTCATTGCTGCTTCTTCCTCTGCCAACAAGCATGACACACATGATAAGGACATCAGCCCAGCTCCGCAATGGAAACTACAGGCCTATGTTTACAACCGCAACATGCTCAGAAAAAATCATGTGGAAAAGAGTGCGTGCAAGTAGTTGTATAGAAACTGTAAGTTGTTTGAAAAAAAAAAAAAAAAAATCCTGGACTGACCCATTCCCTTTATGACCGTTATTGATACTTTGCCGTGACATCACGCTGGGGGTGTTCTACATGTATCTCTCTCTATATGGTGGAATGTTCAGCAGTTACCATGGTGACACAATGCAATATTAAACACAGCCAAAAAAAGTTTTAAGCTTGTTTGAAATCTCATTTTCAGGAGCCTGTGATCAATACGAGCATTCATGGTCTTGCTCACGAGTTAGATCTTCAACAAAAATCAAAGAGACTAACTGAAAAGCTGTTGGCTAATGCTAGCTAGCGTGTGACTTGCTTGTGTCATTTTATGTGCGAGAGACTTGTTTAACAGCACAAATCATCTCACCTGTTGTAGGTCCAACTAAATCAGTTCTTTATGGTCAGATTGTGTTAAAAGCTCAGATTAAAGTCTCACTTGAACAACAGAGCTTCAGATAGAGTAATACCTTTAGTTAGCGTTACACCACCAGGGAATGTTGTTGACATCAGCTGCAAAGTATCAATAAAATGGGTTTAGAACCTCTCAGAGAACCTAGCACCTACAGTCAAGATTGTTCCAACTGGTGTAACAGTTTCAGTGGAAATAGAAAGTTAAAATCATATTTTAGAACATTCTCTGTGGAGAATGGTTTTACACAGGACGGCATAAAACCTAGGGAACAACATTTCCATGGCGACAAGCAAGTGCAGGTGCTCCTCCAGGGCAACTAAGAGTCAGGTTTCTGATTATGCAAGCCCATTCACATTAAGGGCACATATATTTCTATGTTTTTCAGTGCAACAAAAAACAAAAACATGCTTTTATTTAGGTTTTGGTTAAAAAGTAAAAACGTTTTTAATTTCATTAGATTGCATAGGTCAAGTAGAATTGGTTAAGAGGATGGATAAATTGAAGTTGAGTCATTACTTCTTTGATCCCCATCAGGAGAAAGTCAGAATGTTTCATTATATGTAATTAGTTCTTCTTCCCAGATGTATTAGCAAGTTAATTAAGTTTCAGCTGATTGGAAAATTAATTGCAATTAGAAATAAATCAATTTTATTTTATAGCACCTTAGAACACCCAATCGTAGTACCATGGATTAAGCAATAAACAAGGAGCATGGAAATTCCAGCCTAGTTTTTTTTTTTTTTTTCCCCACAAATTGCCATTTTTTTCACAAACTGAAAAAACTTGAGAAACATAATGCTTCACCATAACATTATTACCACTTACTAACTGTGCAGATCTCCCTATTGGTACTACAAACTCTACACCATCTGCTGGTTTCTGGAGGATCTGGCACCAAGATGTTAGTGGCAGATCTGCAAAAGCCTGGATATAGCATGTTAGGTCTCTGGTGGCTTATTTTTGTTTACAGAACACATCTCCCAGTCTGCTGTAGCTCTTTCTTGCATGGCTTGGAAAGGCTGGTTTAATGTTCAGTTTAGTTAGAAAGTATTTAAATGTCTTTATGTTTTATATCTAAATAAAATAATAATAAAATAACAAATCAATAGGGATGAGGGATTTTTGTAGCTTAAAAACAATACTATTAAATTTCTGGTTCTAAGAGGGTTCATATTTGGTATCCTTTTGAACACTATACTTGGTTTACTTGGGTAGTGCAAAGTCAAACTGAATATAAGAAAGAATGAATGAAAGAGTGACTACTGCATAATAATAAACTATTAAAAGTGATTCATGATCCGTTTAAGTTCTAAACAGAATGAATTCATCAATTAATAAAAATTAAAGGTGCATTATGAAACTTTTCTAGTAGGGGATCTGCCATCTGCTTAGCTTATGGAGATGCTATTGTTTTGTCAGAAATGTTCCATTAAATATATCTAACATTTACTTCTTAGCAGGCATTTTTATTGCATAAAATACCTTGAAAACAAGCATTGTTACTGTGATTGGGACCAACTCTCCACAGATCTGACCTGTAACTTGGCCTGTTGGCGCCACATTCTTGTCTCCATGGTGATAGAGAAGTTTAATGCCACTCTGAGGAACATTCCAGGCAATGCAAGTACACCTCCAGACAGGCAGTGTACTCTCCTCCAGTGTTGTGTACTTTTTTAACTGTGTAATCTGTGCTTTCTTAGTTCCTTTGTGTTCTCATATGAGTATTATACAACACTGGTTCTGTTCCCCTGCCTTTGCACATGTATACAATCATAACCAGCATACATTTCAAAAGTTCCTGTTAAAAGATCTGCTGGCCGACATAATTGTAAAGCTGTCAAAACAACACTTTGGGGGGGAAGCGCAGATCACAGGACCTTTCTGTTCCTGTGCGTTAGGACACAATACGTGACACGGGCCTGCCAGCCAGAGAGCACCAGCGTTCTGTAATCAGTTTCCCCAAACGTAATCACAGCCTTTCTGTGTAGTGTGTGGCAGCCTGTGTGCAACGCGACCCAACCCACCACCACCATCCCCAGGGCGGCTCCTCTGCGGCTCTCCCAGTGGCAAGGGCCCGGAGAGTTGGGGTGCGTTGCCAAGGGAGCCTTTTCTTTCAGCTGGGCGAAGCCATAGAAGAGACAAAAATATCCTGAAAGTTGCCTCTATAATTGGCTGCGTGGCTCGGAGCAGCACAGCCCAGCAGAACAGTAAAAGTCACCTCGTCCCCCTCTCACTGAAATCCTACACTCTTCCCACATTCAAAGTTCCTCCTCCTCTGTCCACACATCCACAAGGGCTCGGAAGCTCACCTCACTTTTAGGATCAACACTCAACACTGGATTGTCAACCTGGATTATATTTGATTTTTTTACTGGGATTTTGGAGGATTTTTTGGGGTGGGATCACTTCTGGATTACTGCCATTTTGTTAACGATGCTGCTCAGGTGCTGATTGACGGAATTACTCCTGGAGGCAAAGACACAACCTCCAGGTTAGAAATCAGGTAAGAAGAATTCAAAATCTCAATTCATTCAAAAGTTATGGCAAGACAAATTCCTCTGCTTAAATTAGCATGCATACAAAACAAATAGCAGTCTACCTAGTCTATTTTTCCAATCATGTTCTGTTTTTCTCATTCTGGCCGTGATAAATGTGGAACTTCTGTTAGAGACATCAGCATCGTAGTCCCTGGTCTATCATTGAGACAGGAAGTGGAAACAGGCCAGGTGATGCAGACCCACAGATTGTAAGGGATCTGGCCTTGGATGCTGACAGAGAAGACAGCTTGATTTTAGCTTTACCTCAGCAACTGTTTAACTAAGAGTATAAAAAAGTATTACAAAAATCTAGTTAAAAACATGGCTAGATTATGTTACACATGTGACGTGCACAAGCAGGTTTTTGCAGAATCTGAGAGGGAAACATGCCAGTTGCAAGTCTACAGTTAAATAATGGAAAAAAAAAAAAAAAAAAAATGATCATGAGTTGTAAAAAGAATATTGCTTGGTTAAAATGATTTGTAAATTCTCAGTTGGGGTCATGGTGGCGAAAGCACAGTTGGAGTGTCCCATAGTGTCACTAGGTGGAATTACATGCCACTCCCACTGTCTGGAAAAAGATGAAACTGCTTTAGTATACAAAATTTAGAAAGAAAATATAAGTAGTCAAGAAGTACATGGAAACCTATACCAATTAATAGTGCAGAATAGTAGTAGAAGATTGGTTGACTGCAGTTAACAGAGTAAGAAAAGAAATCTTACTATGAATACATTTTTATAGTAAGAGAAAAATTCAAATCTGCCAACTGGACAAAAAGTTGTAAGTTGTTTCACTCCTACAACTTTTTGTCCAGTTGGCAAATTTGAATTTTTCTTTTACTACGGCTCATACCTGGACGACTGAGGGTTTACACAAGACATGAATACATTTTGCATATTCTAAACACTCTTGTTCTCTTAGAGAATTCTGATTATGGAGTTTTCATCAACTTTTAATTACTTTTAAAATACTTTTAATGAGTGTACGGTGCATATTTCATGTCACAAACCTATTTTCCAACACAATATTGGCAATAATTGTATACAGGATTTTAAAGTGATGTGAAGATATGCGCCTCTTTATGGTCAAATAAAATTCAAAACATCAGAGTTCAGGAGAGGATCAGAAGCCTGAATAAACTTGTTGTCATAGGGCTGTGTTAAATAAGTCATGTGTTAACTGCCCAAATTAAAGCAATTAAAGTCATTGGGCTGGTGTTCCTACACTGTTCCTTTATAGCCCCAAATGGGAATCAGATAAGGAAACCTGTACCTGGAGGCCAAAATACGCACTGTATAATGATGTCTCTATATTTCACATATGGGTCAACTCAAGTCCCAGTTTGTTACAACTGCTCTGAATTGTCCTGAAGCATTTCCAAAAAGGTCTGAGTAAGTCTGGTCATAAGACCAAATACAGCAATCTAACGTGTAACAGCAGTTGGAGTTAAACAGCTGGACATGCTAAAATTCATCTAAGTTCTTTCTTTAAAGTTCACTGGTTTAGTGCAGCACAATACTCCAGGGGTCTAGGGTGCCGCACACATGCTGAGGATTTGCTAAATGTCTCTCCCCACTCTTCACCCCATTACATACTTACACATGTGTTGTCCAATAAATAGGTTTGTAAATGGTAATATGCACTGGAAAAAGTATAGTTGCACATGAGACATCAAATCTGAATAACATTGACAATGTAATGGTTATTTAATTGACCATGATTTGTTATTGATAAATGTCAGTGCTATATATTAAACATATGTCACCGCCTGATACCTATATCCAATCAGCACAATCTGGCCCAAGCTCTAGATTTCATTGGAGAAGAAATTCATATGAAGTCATAAAGCAGAGCCCCTAAACTGTGCTGAGGGGAGAGAATGACATGAGAACAAAGACTGGGATTATTTCTTTCCCAGTAGCAGCGCTCACAGTTTCCTTTACCTCTCTCACTAACCCCCCGCATCCAAACAGCCTGCAGTCAGGATGAGCCATGTTATGGCTGCAGCCAGCCACACACAGGGCTACTGGCAGGCGGGGCCA
>KN485403.1:44400-55538 GCA_000787095.1 Periophthalmodon schlosseri | reverse complement strand
TCTGCAGCCAGCCACACACAGGCCTAATGGCAGGCATCACAACCACCAGTGTACAGTGAGAGCAGAAATAGGCTTGTGTTTACATGACAGCGTTCTCTCAATGCCACCCAGAGTCATAGATGCAACAAGCAGGTGGTGCTGCATCAGCAAACCCTGTGCGTGCTGTAGGCGGAGTCAGTCAAACCCCGTGTGTGCTGTAGGTGGAGACAGTCAAACCCTGTGCGTGCTTGTAGGTGGAGACAGTCAAACCCTGTGTGTGCTGTAGGGGGAGACAGCAAACCCTGTTGCGTGCTTGTAGGTGGAGACAGTCAAACCCTGTGTGTGCTGTAGGCGGAGACAGTCAAACCCTGTGTGTGCTGTAGGCGGAGACAGTCAAACCCTGTGTGTGCCTTAGGCGGAGACAGTCAAACCCTGTGCGTGCTTGTAGGCAGAGACAGTCAAACCACGTGCTGTAGCCGGAGACAATCAAACCCTGTGTGTGCTGTAGGCGGAGACAGTCAAACCCTGTGCGTGCTGTAGGCGGAGACAGTCAAACCCTGTGTGTGTTTGTAGGCGGCGACAGTCAAACCCTGTGCGTGCTGTAGGCGGAGACAGTCAAACCCGTGCTGTAGGCCCTGTGTGTGCTGTAGGCGGAGACAGTCAAACCCTGTGCTGTAGGCAGAGACAGTCAAACCCTGTACGTGCTGTTGGCGGAGACAGTCAAACCACGTGCTGTAGGCAGAGACAGTCAAACCCTGTGGAGTGCTGTAGGCGGAGACAGTCAAACCCTGTGCGTGCTGTAGGCGGAGACAGTCAAACCCTGTGCTGTAGGCAGAGACAGTCAAACCCTGTACGTGCTGTTGGCGGAGACAGTCAAACCACGTGCTGTAGGCAGAGACAGTCAAACCCTGTGCTGTAGGCAGAGACAGTCAAAACCTGTGCGTGCTGGAGGCGGAGACAGTCACACCCTGTGCGTGCTGTAGGTGAAGACAGTCAAACCCCATGCGTGCTGTAGGCGGTGACAGTCAAACCCTGTGCGTGCTCTAGGCGGAGACGGTCAAGCCCCGTGCTGTAGGCGGAGACAGTCAAGCCCTGTGCTGTAGGCGGAGACAGTCAAACCCCATGCATGCTGTAGGCAGAGACAGTCAAAATGCTCTGGCAGCAGGATGCAGGTATTGTCAATGCGGCTGCAATTTTCTGGAGAGACCATTAGCTTGTCTCTGCGCAGAACTGTGTATTTTGAACCAAGGTTTCAATTATGACATCCTGGGAAGGCCGCTTTCCCACCAAATTCCACATAAAAACAAAGAAACATGGAAAAGACATTGTGCACCAGAGGGAATGAAACTACACAAGAGACTTTTTACATTTAACAAGTCTGATGCACTTTAAAATAATCCTTTTAACATCACTGTAGTGTGGAAAACCCAAATGTCATTTTACTTATTTTAATCTCCAGACACCCTCACTCACTTCTACTTTCATGTCTCAATGTAAGAGTTCAGATTTCTGTTACAAAGCTGTACAGCCACATGGATGCTTAGTTAAGATCATGTTTTGTACCTCTGCTGCCCAAAATGACTGTTCTGTCCATTCAGTGCATGGCTTGTTGACATTTCCACTGACCTCTCCACAGGCGGGACAGCTTGATGGTTGTAATAGGCTAAACAAAGCAGACCTGAAACCAAGGCCGTGATGGAAATACGACTGGGACTCAGGATCACCCTGGTCTTGGTTATCCTGGCCTTGACCCTGTCCAGTGAGACTGTACAAGCGCAGAGGGCAGGTAAGAGCATTATAACATCTGTATAAATAACTAAACATAAGATTATTAAGTGGGGTCAATTAAATTACATAGGGGTGGTCTTACAGCGAAAAAAGGAATGATTCAATAAATAGACTCAATAAATAGATAAATAATTGGAAATAAATAGATAAATAGAACCAGGAAGTACAAGCACATAAATTCTGGTCTCTGCACTGGCTCCTGTGGCTCAGAGAATAGACTTTAAAGCAGCTCTGCTTGTGTACAAGTCTCTCCATGGCCTAGCACCAAAGTACATCTCCCACATGTTGTGTTGTGGCAGTGCCATATGAACCATCTCACACTCTGAGGACTTCAGGGACCGGCCTCCTGCTGGTGCCCAGAGTCAGGACTAAACATGGGGAATCAGGGTTTCAGTTTTATGCAGCTAAAACCTGGAACAGTCCTCCTGAAGATGTGAGACATTTGTCTGTATTGTGATTTTAATGTCTTTCTTATTCTGTAAAGCACTTTGAATTACTGTGTATGAATTGTGCTATACAAATGAACTTGCCAAGTAAAGTAATATAGGGCTGCGACGATTATTCAGAATAATCATGACTAGTCGACTACACCCACTATAATTCAACCTTTATTTGGTTAAAAATGTATTATAAAAATGTCACTGTCATCAATAGAAATAATCATTTGACTAGTCGACAAATCTGGGTCATTAGTTGTAGCTCTATAAGTAAATAAGTGCCTAAAGCAAAGCAAAATGAAGGCTGTCCAATAGCAGAAACTGGGAAAAATACACTTGAAATGTGCCCTTCCTCATTCCTACATATACATTTGATGATTTACATAGAAGTTTACCAAGTAATTCAAGAAGGTGTGACAATAGTGGTAAACTGTTGGACTGACAAAAAACACTAACTGGAACAGGTGTGAGAAGTCCTGTTTCGTTCATAGTCATTTAGAGACTTTTTATGTTTCCCAATAAAACTGTCTCCTAAAACACTAAACAAAGCCCCATGCTCTTTTGAGTGATCAAAAGCATGCGAGTGGGGAAAGTATATTAAGAAAAATTACAGAATTGTCTTGAATTCATAAAGCTTGTATAAAACTTTTCAAGTCATTCCAAGTGGAATGATTTAATTAATACAAACATAATAATAGTTGAGTGAATGCACCCAATAGAAAATGTTTTTTTCACATACACATACAAGTACTAGTATTAGTAATCACGTTGGGGCTGTGCAGTTAATCACATTTTAATTACAAAAATGTGTAATTGAAAATACAGTTAATTACCCTCTGTTCAGAATGATTTTTGTGCTTGTTCTGCCACTCAAAACCTAGAGCAAAGCCACTTCCCTAATCTACATAGACTTTGTCACAAAACTTTACAAATATAAATATATTAGGTCTATACTTTCTCTATGGGTTCCTTTTGACGGTATAGAAGTCATTATTAGAAATAATGGTGATTTCAATAATGAACCAAATAATCATGATTATAATTTTTGCCATAATCCAACATCCTTAAATCAGGTACTCATCATTATATTTGGGATTACCCAATCTCTTTCTCTCCAGGTTGTAAAAATGTTCACTACGACTTGGCATTTATCCTGGACACCTCATCCAGTGTGGGAAAGGAGAATTTTGAAAAGATCCGGCAATGGGTGTCCAACCTGGTGGAGTCTTTCGATGTTGGACCAGATAAAACCCGGGTGGCTGTAGTCCGTTATAGTGACAGGCCAACCATTGAGTTTAACCTGGGCAGGTACAGGAGCCTGGAGGAGGTGAAGAGGGCTGCTCGGAACATACGCTACCTGGGGGGGAATACGATGACAGGGGACGCCATCAGCTATACCACGACCAACATTTTCACAGAGCGTAACGGAGCAAGACCTAGAGCCCGAGGTATCCAGAGAGTGGCCATCCTTCTCACAGATGGTCGGAGCCAGGATTACGTTCTCGAGCCCTCCAAGGCGGCAACTGCGGCTGGGATCCGGATGTTTGCCGTGGGCATTGGAGAAGCGCTTAAAGAAGAGCTAGAGGAGATCGCAGCCGAGCCCAAAAATGCGCACGTCTTCCATGTGACCGACTTCAACGCCATCGACAAGATCAGGGGCAGGCTGAGGAAGAGGCTGTGTGAAAGTAAGTCCATTGCCTTAACATTGCAGGCAGCATGTTTTTTTGTTGTTGTTTTTTTCATTTGTAGTATAGTCAACATTGATTTGTCACTATTCAGTATACTGTAAAAGCAGATATAAAACATTTGTAATAATGAGGATTTAGTGCCTTTCCAGACACACAAAGCAGTTTGCAGTGCATTATTCATTCACTCTACTCTCAGTAGTTGTAAGCTACTACTGTAACCACAGCTGCCCTGGGGTAGACTGACAGAAGCAAGGCTGCAAATCTACACCATCGACCCCTCCAACCACCGCCATCACTCACCACATTGATACTAGGCTATATGGGTGAAGTGTCTTGCCTTAGGACATAACAGTCTCCACTAGATCCACTGCTGACCCACTGTGGCACCTGGTATTCGCAGTGGTCTCCCATCCAAGTACTAACCAGGCCCGGCCCTGATTAGCTTCCCAGATCTGACAAGATTGGGCATTGACAAGCAGGTATAGCCATGTATTGCTAAGCTTGAAGTTCAGGAATCCTACCCAAGTCTTACTCAAGATTTGGAGATTGGTCCTAGACACTGCACTGCCATCTCCTACTACTCTTGACAGGTAGCCCCAACAATAATGAAGGCTCAAATGTAGAGGACAGATTTCCCTATGTGGACAATTAAGGGTAGCTTATTTTTCCTGATGCTTAGTTGTTGAAATTTCCATAGTGGCAACTTTTCTGACTTTAGCATTTAGGAATGAGTTAGGACAGGGAACGCAGCAAAGGGTTTAAATTCCACTCCATCCTTCGTCATGGTGAGAAAACAGGATAAATCTGGAACAGGTTCTTAGGTTTTTTTTTAAACATGCACTTAATAAAATAAAGACTCTTATTTTAACCTTTTAACCGCACGCCGAGGAAAGACCCTGACCACCAAACCCCGCCCCCACCACAGAGAGGCCCTGCACATGCGCGGAGCCTGTGGTGGCTTCCCTTTGATGGAGTATAGAGTGAGAAAAGCCGATGCAAAAAGAAGCTTGTAAATGACAGCATTCTAACCATGACATTTCTGCGGTGGTGCTGCTTTTAAGCCTGCTGTTCTGATGGAGAGGTGTTTAATACTGGAAAGCCGCTCGGATTCGACCTCAATGGTTTTTCCACTAACAAATGCTTTCAACAGAACTTAAACTTAAACTGACAGTAGCTGAATGCATTTGCAGGAGTAAAACTGCCTTGCTGCTGTAGTTTGTTCGGTAGCAGGGTGGAATACGAATGAGAGAGGCTTCACGGAGATGATGGATGCTTTGGGCTCGAGCACTTGAAATTCCAACCTAAAATTAGCCAGACAGGAAAGTAAAAGATGCCACGATTCCCTACCACAAACTGTAAATAGTGAAATGACATGATTGCACAGTTTAGAGTACACAGAAGAGTAAAATCCGTCAATCTTTTAAACCAGACACTAAATACTAATGTTTGACACTGTAGGAAAGTTCACCAATACAAACCCATGAAGTGGGTTTGAAGGCAGCTGAACTTTGACCTTGCCCTATGACACCATAGAATCTGGTGACGCAAAGAATACAGGTTATTTTAAAGATACGCCACACATACAAACTCTTAACTAAAATTAACGTTTTTTCTCCTGCAAGCACGATTTGACGAAGAAGAGAAAAGGTTAACAGCTGTGATGGTTATTAATGAAGCAAAATTATTAAATAGATCTTTTTTACACTTTATTATGTCAGAGGTATTGTACTTAAGAAAAGATTAGTGTTTAGGTTTAGATATCTGTATTTTACATTGGATACTTTTTCATTTTTACTTCTCTACATTAGAGAGCAGGCAGCTACATGCTGAAATGGCTAAGAGCTTATTTTTTAGTAAATTAAAGGCCCTATATTACACAAAACTGACTCTTGTGAGATTTAAGCCATGTTACAATGCTGTTACCTCATCAAAAACATATCTGGAGTTGTGTTTTGTTTCACTCACACATGTTTTAATAACCCTTTATTATAGTCTGTCTACATCTCCAAACCTCAAACTGCTCTGTTCCACTTTGTGATGTCATGAGGTGGTAGTTTTCGAGTTACTTTTACTTTTGTTCAGTAAAGGTCGGCAATTCCAGGGCTGAAATTATCCAAATGATTCTAGTGAAGGTGTGTGGAGTTTAAAAACACAGTGGATCACTTCCTGTATTACCACATGACATCACAAGGTGGAGAGTGTTTTCAGTCTGAGAGAAGAACTATGCAGAGTTTGTGTGTTAAACATGTGTGAATGAAACAAAACACAACTCCGGTATGTCTGTGATGAGGAAACATTATAACATAGATCAGAGAATAGTGTAATATGGGCCCTTTAATAGTCACATCGATTCCTGCCTAAAAATCTTGAGCTCAAGTGTTGCTTTTGATAAAACTAAAATATACAATAGATAAAAAAGACAACAAAAAATACTGACCAAAAATGTTGACCTTGTTAATAGTTAAAAAAAAACACTAGTGGTCCATTTAAGAGTTTCCCTGGTGTAATCTCAAAACTCACCACAAGTGAATCTCTAAGTATATAAGTGGTCAGCGGAATTGGCTCACACAGCTATGCGAGTTATTTTCACTCAGAAAATTACAGCTCTAATGTTACGAGTGGGTCTGCAGCAGCCATCCAAATGTTCAAGTTGGAGTTTTTCACCTTTTAATCTATAAGGCTAAAATAGATTAAAGAGCTAGTTATTTATTTCGCAGTGTATTAGCTCATGTGTGGTCTTGCCTGGTCTGGCATTGCACACTTGTCCTACCTCAGAATTCTGATTCTAAGCTTTAAAGTTAGCTGTAGAAATGTCCCTATATAATTGTAAGTTCCAGGCACAAGTATTACTGTTGATAAATGTGAATGCAAGTGAGATACATCTTTCCAAATGCAGGTCTCATTTTAACTCACAGCTGGATCCCTAAATTATAGCCTGAGGGCCACAAGTGCAGGGAGTAGCTTGGCTGTGTAGCATGCTAGCAAGTCCTTAGGGTTACAGCCTTTAAAAAGAATGACGCACTCGCCTTCACATACTGAATAGCAATTTAAGGTGAGGTGGCTGATTTTTTTAAACAACCCAAGCATTCAGTCTGGGAGCTTCTATGATCATTTTGCAAAAAAGGTTTACAGGTAATAGCTGAGGACACAGACACACATCTAAATGTAGCAAAACTACAGCTTCAGCAGGTTTAATGGTTTGTCCAAATGCCACTTTCTGTTAACGTACCAGAGCTCTTAGGACTGTGTAAGGTTAAAGCAGACACTTTGGCCAATATATTAGATTTCTACATAATACTTTTTCTAAAATGCCATTAAGGCACTGTGTCAGGGGCAGTGCTCAGGGGATCGAGACAGGAGTACTTAGGATTAATTTGCTATATATGTTTTAAGTAAGTGGGGGAAGCAGGAGGAGCACCTGATGTAAAAACTTTACCTTTAATTCTTTAACTTTAAACATCTACTTTTATATATAGTTATAGTTTTTGACATCTGACTCCACTTTTACTGAAGCTTATAACAACTTAGCAATATAACAACATGGTAATTATCCTTCCATATTTCCCCTTACAGTTAAAAACCAATCAAGAAGATGATGTCATCGTGGTTGAATCATGTGGTCCCCCATAAACAATTTTCTGACCTCCGTCATCCTATTTTTATTTTTAATTACTGCAATAAGAAATCATCTTAACACAAGCATATCAATGTGTTAATTTGCTCCACTATCCTCCTCCAATCCTAGTGTTTATGCCATAGAAATGCAAAGAGATGCTATAGCATAAATAGAAAATACAACTGCTGCCAATAAAATCCCAGGCCGGAGGTGTTGGCTTTCTCACTGTCATCACAGCGACTAAAATATGTGTGTGTGAAATATCAGACTGTTACTACTGTCACACTGGAACAGTCAGCACCTCATTTGCGCACACCCAGTCAGTCACAGAGCCCCCCGCATCACGCTGCCTCTTAAGCTTGGTCTACCACTTCCTTGAACAGTCTAGCACCCTTTTCTAAGCCTTCACCAAGCGGGGTGTCACTTGAATTTCTCCCTGGTGATAATGATCTAAATTTAAATGTAAAGCAATGTATGACATAGTAAGTTTGATAGTGACTAAGTGATAGAGCAAACCTGCCCAAAAGTCTGCGGTTCAATCCCAGCTTCAACCACTGCATACTGTTGTTGTCTACTTGTATTATTTGCCAAACAAAAAAATAAAACAAAAAAAATCCAGTTTGTGGTATCGTGCAGAATGTAGTCCTAATATAGTGTTACATTTTTTATGATTCTTTTTAAAAAGGGTAATCCAATATCACAAAATTTACTACAACAGATCAAGTTGCTTCATATGGCCTTAAGGAGCTTGACTTTTTGCTCCCATCATACTGTACTTTTGACTTACGGCTTGTCTAACTCTACCATTGTCTTCTCTCCCCAGACGTGCTGTGTCCAAACATGAAAGTACAACAATCCGATCGCTTCAAGCCCAACAGCACCAGTTACGGTCTGGACGAGGTTCCAGGTATGTGGAAACTGCTGCTTTGCTACGACAACACACAGCCCTGGCAACGTTTATAAACCGCAGACAGCAATCCAGTTTCTTGAAGCCAGCTATATTTAAAATGAAAAGGGATGGAATAGAAAGTTATTTCAACTATAAATACTGTGATAGAGTTTTACCCCATTTCATTTCGATGTGGAATGAGATGGATTTTATGCATGAGGTTAAAATGGTCTTATTTCTGGAGATCTGTAACCACTTTTTGTTTCACTCTAAAACTTAAAACTAAGCATTGGAAAACAACTTGAATTTGACCTTGGGAAACTAAACTGTCAAATGTGTTAATTGCATGGTTTTGTACTTTAACAATACTGGGTTTAGTATTTCACATTTTAAAACTTTATAATGTGCATAGAAAACAAACTAACTACCGGTACTGCTTTTTAAGAATAGAAAATGAAATGAAATGTTGCCAGCAGGGGGCGTAATAACCCCACCTACTGGCACACTGAGGAGTGAAGCAGTTTCAAAGAGACTAAAATCAAGTGCTGCAAACACTGAAGTTGGTTTAGGGAAGGGAAAATTATTGTTTTCGGACTGCGAAGAAATAGAGAACTACATGATAACGAAGCCACTAAAACAGTTATAAGATGGTACATGGTTCAAAACAGTCCATTTCGCATGGCATGTCTCCTTTAATGTTTCGATGGCCCGGGTCATATGTTTTGGTCAGCAATGTAACATAGACAGGCATGTTCTTTTAACTGCCTCTGTGATGTTCAAATCAGAGGCTGTACTGGTCTCCTAGCAATTTAAACAAACTGTCCTTCACATGGTGTCCTGACTGGGTGCATTCCAAGGTGCTGTGTTAAAGCTTTCTCTAAAGAGTCTAGAAGGTTTCGGATGTTGTTCTAAGCTTGTCTTCTGGGGATGTGAGTTCCTGTCTGTGTCTCCCACCCACATCCATCACTTTGAGACTAAAAACAGATGCATACACTCTTTGGGCTACTGATTGTCAGAGAAAATTACAGAAAGCTGTTGTAAATATTTTGCCTTTCAATATCATTGGTGAGCATCTCCGTTTACCACCAAACCAGCGATGCAAGGAAATGATCCAAAACTGGGGCTTTGGGCAATGACGCAAGGCCAAGAGAATCAAGATGTCAAGATCCAACCCAGACAAGACTGAAGGACCAAGATCAAGGATTACAGACATGACTCAGACAAGGAGGCTATTGAAGAGATAAGACACAAGTAAAACGTATCGTTAGTGTAGGATCCAACACCTATTTGTCTCCATGGAGATGTTACAGCTTTGACGGGAATGTTCCACAGTATGGCATTCAACTAATCAATCAATACCTTGAAAAAATTGCATTCTCACTCGCCTTTCCATAGATCTTACCTGCTTGTCACCAAGGAGGAATATAAGTTTAATGCCATACACTGGAACAAACCAATAACATCTCCATGGAATTAAGCAGGTGGAAAACCATCCACCAGATGTTACATAATATAACTTCAAGTTAATAAAACAAATACTATAACTAGACCAAAGTACACAAAAGGCAATAGAGTTTGTTAATATACGACAAAAAATAATGACGTTGCCATAGCAATTAACAACCTAAAATAACCTTTGAAAGTTCCTAAAACAATCTCAAAATGGCACCTATAATGAGAAACTGAAACAATTAGCCATTACCCAGTCAAGATAATGTGGCTGTTCGTAGAAAACAAAGTCCTGATCAAGGGTAGATGTTTGCAATAACTCAATGTGTGAAGGCATTATAATGAAAACAAGACAAAGCTGCACACTTACTCCCAAACTGCATTTAATAGTGACAATGTTTCAATCAGCGCATCTTCCTCAGGTCATAGTGATGTGTGCATACCTACAGGCATTATAATGAGGCCATGGGTTGAAAGAATTGACCTTGATTTACACCAAGCAAACACAACTACACATATTATAACATATTACTGTCTACTCTCCATGGGAACTTCCACTGACAAACTACAGGGCTGCCCCATTTTCCATCTGGCTTAAACAATTCTAATATTTGAGCCAAGTGGTTATGTTTCAAGTCATGCCTAATGTAATGTACAATGTGGTATTTTTGTACATCTGGTATAAAAAGAAAAACAGATTGACCATTGCCCTCTCTCCAAAGGCAGTAGACCGTGTGCAGCTAATCTAACTTGCATACTTTTGGGCTACCACAATGAACCACCAGAACCAAAGCATTAGGGGAAGACTTGATAGCTTGATTTCCCCTAGACTAGGCTAGACTTATTTTCCCTAATAACAGGAAAAATATCAAATACTAAGTACAAACAAAAATAGAATTATTCAACCAAATAGCTGAAATCTGGATTTTGCATAATTCAATATAGCTTTATCAAGTGCATTATGGTGATGAGGTATGAAACCATATTGCACAACTATAGCTTATACTAAAGTCAACTAGAGCAAAACTACGGATGCACCAATCCAACTTTTTCAGGGCCGATACCGATTATGATACTATGGCTTTAAGCATCTGCCGATCCCCGATATTAGCCAATACCAGAGCAGGAACTGAAAATAGCATTTATTTTCTTTAAACAAAAATAGCAAAAGACAACATGTATCTAAATGTGTTAACTATCTATCATTTATCCATCAAGTAACCACAGAACAGCTTTATGAGACTTTCTGGGCCAGCTACAACCAGTAAACCGTCTTAGTATTACATTAGTGT
>KN485403.1:0-44308 GCA_000787095.1 Periophthalmodon schlosseri | reverse complement strand
TTGGAAAGCGATACCCAATCCATATTTTTTTTCTGGATAATGTTGATATTCGATACCAGTATCGGTCCATCCCCAATCAAAACATATAAAAAGTAAAAAAAATAAGCAAGTTTAGATTAGAGTGATGTAAAATCATTGGCAAAAAAGAACTGTTGTCATAGTAACAAACAATTAAAATATAGCTGTTCTACCTTTTGAATCGCCAAATGACAATGAAATGATGAAAAAGTAACATGACTGAAACATGTAACATGACTGAAATTAGTACATTAATATTGATTTGACTAGCTATTTGGTTGTGGAAATAGATAGATTATAGAGCACCTCCGCCCTCAAATCAAAATATGACACTTTAAACTGATGTGAGCCCAGAAGATCATGGGAATCTGGCAGCATTCAGTGGAAGGACTTGTTCAGGAGTTGACAGCATCAGTTCCCACTGTCGAGTCGCATTATCACATCTCCGCCAACTGGCCAAGTGCTAATTATGTGGTTATGCTTTCCTCTCAGTTCCAAAAGACATTAAAACAAACTTTCAATAAATCACTGCAAGCCAATGACATTTCCTTTTGCACTTTTGCCACTGTGTGTAACTGAGATAACACAGGCGAGACAAAATGGGTGTTTTTGTGCTACAGCTGCATACTACATTGCAACTATATGCACTTTTAGTATTGCTCATATAATTGTTAATGCTACCTTGTGATAACTACTGCTACTTCATCAATTTTGCTAACAAGACAAGAAAAAGGTTTTCAATTTAGCCTGTTTTCTTTTTATAGCTCCCTGCTTTCATTTCTCATCTGTCATAGCAGTGCTGCCTGACAAATCTATAGATATGGAAGAACAGGTGCTTCTATTAAACTACATGCTACCAAAAGGCCCTAATTACTCCATGTCCACAAAGCAGAAACCATAAATTTAAGAGCTGATTTTCAAAAGGGGTGGGTCCAACAGTGGGTTATTTCTGACATTATGGGTATGTTTGACTGAATTACAGGGCCCACATGTGTGCTTCACTAAGTCAACTTCTACTTTGTGAATTAGGAAGAGAAAAATCTCTTCAAATGAAAGTCTTCCTTCAGGATTTCATTTCTCAGCAGCATAGAAATAATAAATGACCCAGTTTGAGTTATTCTCCTATAATTATAACTCCAAACAGCGTTGCTGATTTGGCTCAAAGCACTGGCCTGTAGTCTATAGCCTCTAGACAAGACTAAGTTGTAAAATGTAGGATTGGGCTGAATCCCTGACAGAAAAGTAACAGTCAGATATCGATCGGTCACAAGTTTTTGTATTTTTGAACCCCTATGAGCATTAATATACATCCATTGTCAACACATTTCTGCACTTTTTTAGATCTTGTGAAGTTGTAAATAGTTGAGGGACTCACTCACTAGTAGTGAACAAATATTGGCACATCTGCCCTGGAACAGACTGGCCAGTACCTGACTTCCACAACCGTATACATAAACTCATTCTTTCACATTTTACATATTTGTGTTTCTCTGTAAAACAAAACAACGCTAACGTTCAAATGTCCTATCCTATATCCTATTTATTTTGAGATCCTTTGGTACGGAGTGAACAGTTTTGATCACGAGTAAGGGCAGCCCATCCGGGCTCACACTTCTAACAGTACAACAGATGCACTCTATGCTGTGGCAGGGAGAGTGATTCTCTGTTGGAAATGTCAAGGCTATTTGGCGCTGATTATGATTTGACAGCCAGGAGACCTGTGGTTTGAGTCAGACTTGTATTTATCACGGCTGTCTGCTGTGACCCCTCGGGATACTCTGGCAGTACCCGCTTGAGGATGAATCGTATCTCCAGCACTCGGCCTGCACAAGCACAACCATCTGCTGGATCAGAAGAATGCCTTTTCCCAGTCTGTGAACTCATCTGGCTTTCTCCACACATCACCCTATTGGACGTTTTCTGGCTGTCCAAAATAACTTTTTTAGCTTGATTATACGCTATCCACTGCCAGTCCAAATTACAGCTCTGAGCTGAGATGGCCTGAACAGCCACATAACGCTGCAGCGAGTGAATGTGCATGATGCAAACCCTACGACCAATATTACGGCCAGCAAAAGTCAGTGCTCTATAGCCACCTCCAGCAGGATGTGTGTCCCATATTATCAGCTAAAAGCACTTCGCTGTATACTTACGTTGGCCGAGAGGGGGTAAATCTGTCTTTGGTGACAAGCCATCTTCTTTTCAGTTCTAACTAGGCCACTCTGGTTCCAGTTAATTTAAGTTAGTTGCCGTAGAAATGCCCTTGGTTGATTTCTACTCAGAATAATGAGAAGAACTATGAAGGTAGTAAATAAAAATAACTTCTGAGAAAAAATAATTGTTAAAACTTTCATGAGCCAGTACAAGCTAAATGGCCATAACAGTCACAAGTGATCCTCTTAGGTTGAAGGAGTTTTCTCACAACAAATTAAAGGGGTTCATATAGACCACACAGCACCACCTGCTGGCCAAAGTGGAAGGCTTAAAAGAAATACTACTATAGATGTGAAAAGGAATGGATGTTTTCATTTAGAAAAGTGTAGAGTATTAGTGTGTCCAGATGGAGTGGATTTCTGGTCGGCTGATCCTGTCAGTTATTGAGCCTGTTATGACTGCTCTGTTGAAATGTTATTTTTGCCCTGTTGCTAATGGTGCATGAGCCTGCAGCCTGTGTGTCTTACCACCTGTCTCCAGGCTATTCTCAAACACTTCCACTAAGATGCTCACATTACTGCCTGATTCTGAGGCTTCCCCTCTGTAGCATGTATGTGATGTTGTGAATATTTCCCCAAACACATACACTCAGTGGGGTTTGTTACATCAATAGGACAAAGATAAAATGTGCAAATAGTAATGATACTCAATAAACATATGAGAAAAATGTATGAAATTATATGAAACTAACGCTGTAAGATTTATCAATGGATTTGTAATGCATTATATTTAAAACAGTACATCATGATACTTGTTGGAAGTAGATTTGTAGTGTACAGTCTTTTTCTGTCCTGTTGACTCACTAATAACACAGTTTACTCAGCGGTTGAGACAAACTTTGGTCGCATAAGAGCATGCTATCAGCCAGCATTAGTGGTCTCTGATTTTGCTGCCATCGTCATAGTTACAGCACTTGTTTGTTGTACAAGGGAGTGCCTTTCTAAAGCGCCTAACTATGGTCTGTGGTCTGACCACTTCAAGTCACATGCTGTGGGTAAATGTACACACAAGTGCACATACTCCAAAATGCACAAGATACTGGCCTGGGGGAGAACACTTTTCCTTTGCCAAATGGCAACAGATGATGGAGTGACATATGCGGTTTTCTCATTTGTTATAAAGTCATTTAATCAAACTTCAAACAGCTCTAACACAGCTGCTGCTGCTGAGTGTGAAGAACATGTCCACTTAAACTGAACATCAGCCAAGAAATGTGACAAAACCATAAGTAATTTTCACAGCTCTGTCTCACACGAGCCATGTGACGCTAGATAACTTTTTCTGTCTGCAGGGTTCGACCTGATGGAATACTTCAATGTGAAGGATATTCTGGGGACCAGAGATGACGAAGGCCAGAGTTCCTATGTTCGCCTTGGTACCATGCCCATAGTGCAGCAGACAGAGTAAGAGTCCACACTAAGCAAACTACAGAGTGACAATAGTTAGATCCTAGAGGAACATGTCTAACGTTTCCATCAAAGCACTTATGGCTGTTTTAATAAAACTGTGCTTGTATTCCACAGAGATGTGTTTTCTCAGGGCCTGCCAGATGAATATGCATTTGTGACAACATTCAAATTCAGGAAAACCTCAAGACGTGAAGACTGGTACCTGTGGCAAGTCTATGACAAATATGGAATTCCACAGGTGTGTTCACAATGTTACTTTGTGTCTTGTATAAAGACTTTGTCCAGGCGTTTTTTGTTATGACAGTTGGGAGGTATTGCCAGTTCACTGAGTATTTGTTTGTCTTGGCAATTCCCATTTCCCCAATATCGCTAAAATAACATTGCTGAACTTGCAATTAAGTAACAAAAAACTGCCCAGGCAGAATGTATATAAAAGGTCTATTAAATTGTTGTCACATGAACTCTTATATTTTTATATTTGGGTTTATAATATTTGCTTTGACTGAAAATAAGATAGTTATAACTTGACAGTGATGATTGACATGTTGAGGAGCTGGATCGTTTCTCTGTTAGATAGGTGACACAAAGAAATAAATGAAGAAAAAACTTTATTTACCTCTCACTTCTAAGAGGTTAAAAATATTTTGTCAGACCAACAAAACAGGACGGGGCTGCATGTATCACTATTCAACCTAATGCTACTGTGTGTGAGATGCTAGCTCATAGTCGTACATCTACATTTGGGCAGTGGATAACATTTAACACTGTTACCTGTGCCATTTGCTTGTCAGGTGTCGATCCGGCTGGATGGAGAGAACAAGGCGGTGGAGTACAACGCTGCCGGAGTGACTAAGGATGCAGTCCGAGGCGTGTTCAAGAACCCAGAAGTGGAAAATCTGTTTGACCGGAATTGGCACAAGATCGCCATCAGTGTAGAGGCCAAGGCTGTGTCCCTCTACCTGGACTGCAAGCACATCGACACACTGCCCCTAGAGGAGAGAGAGGACATAGACATTCAAGGAAAGACCGTCATAGGAAAGAGATTATATGACAGTGTACCAATTGATGTGAGTCTATGGTTATATGTTCCACAAATTAGGATATATTAAAAAAGTGATTGAAAAATAATTATTAGGCCTGTCATGACAACACATTTTGAAGTACTGTAGAAAATATTACGATTAATATATATATATATATAGGTAAGTATTAAGCCCAAAATAAGGTTCATCAATCATTTATCTTGTCAAGTTGAAATGAAATATCAAGACAGGCCTATTCATGACTGTATGTAAGCTATACTTTGATGGCTTTAGCCTTATAGTAACATAATACAATACATACAATGGGGAAATGTCAAATACCTTTAAAATCACTATCACCATTATTATCAATGTAGTTTCCACTCAGAAATGAAATATGGCCACACATGCTGCAAAGTTTCTAATCAATGAAATGTTTGTTTATACCAACCCAGTTCGATCTTCAGAGGATGATGATTTACTGCGACGCCAAACATGCTGAGCTGGAGACCTGCTGCGATCTACCCACTGGGCCGGTAAGTTCTGCCAGCCAATGCTCTCGTCAGTCTATAAAAAATACATTATTACATGCTCTACCAACCAAAAAACAGATTCTGTTTTGTAGCCAGATAAAATGAAACACAATATATACTTTTCACTATTGTTGTTTCAAATACCTAGCATTTAGGCTCACTATAATCATTTCTCTGATGGAACAGCAAAACAATACGCTCTGTGAGAACAAAACTAGCTGGTTGTAGAATTATACTTTACATAGTTACAAATGATCACAAAGTAATTTTAAACAGCCTTTGACTTTTTACAACAAAGATAATCATAGATTGTGTGTTTACAACTTATTCATGTTCTTCTTCAGTGTCCCAAAAAGGTAGTGACAGAAGCTCCTCCAGTAGAGATCCCACCTTCAACCCCGACCAGCGCAGAGCAACAGAAGGGTCCTGAAGTCAACTGCTCGTGTCCTGCCGGAGACAAGGTAAACCCTGTTAGGACCAGACTTACATAACCTAATTATACTTTTCATGTGCCAAATGCTCCAGTACAGAGTCTTGTTTTCAGGGCTTTCTAAGCACTTGTATTTTCACAGGGAGAGATTGGTGAACCTGGTGTTGCAGGTCCCAAGGGTGAAAAGGTGCCTTCTTGTACATTTGAGTGTGAGACCGGTGCTTTCTGTTTGTTTACACCCCATGTGGCTCTTTCAGGGTGACACAGGTGCTACAGGTGCCGCTGGACCATCTGGCCTCAAAGGAGAAAAAGGAGAAACTGTAGGAAAACAAACATATATAAAGATATAAAAACAGTAACACAAAAATCATAAATAATTATACATTTACATATTTGAAGTCAGTTATAAAACACATAAGAGTTAATTGCTATGCATGCCCTCCCATGCTCTCTTTCTGTGCCTCGATAATAATTGATCTGAACGATGAATTATTTGCAGGGCAAAGTCATCTCTGTCAAAGGCGACAGAGGGCAGAAGGTAAGTGCTCCATCCTGTCTGCTGCATGAGCCTGAGTGCAGCATGTTTGTCTCGGTGCATATTGTATATGCATGTATTAGACATAACATGAACTCTTTCTCTGCTCTTTTCTATTACGTCATGTCCCACTGAACCTCTAATGGAACACTTAGGATATTTAGAGTGATGTCCTGAATTAAAGGCCAGGTGACCACAGAGGATGGCAGTAGGGTCAGGCCTGCCCAAAGGCCCACCCAGTCTGCCTGCTCAGGCTCAGGCTCAGGCTCAGGCTCAGGCCCAGGCTCAGGCAGTGCCAGAGTGTAGTCGGAGGAGCTCTATTCTAGAGACTAAACTGTTGTCATGAATCACTCTGCCTTAATAGAACTGCTCAACGTCTCAAAGACGAGACAAAATGCTGTCACTTTCCTTTTTGGTTTACACTCACTTATTGCTTTTTGTTCTTTTTTTTTTTTCTTTGTTAAAAAGCCAAATTCTACTTGCTCCATAAAACTACTGCATTAAATATAACTTTAATGCAGAACATCCTGCTGCTTTTATTCCTTTCATCTGTCTCTTCATGGACTAGCAGGTCTTAATCTACAGCTACAAGTAACAAGAATGGGATATCCTCTGTAAAGACAGTGTGCAGAAACACAGATAAACCAGCACTGAGCAGACTGGGGATTTGTGGGGCTTTGTTTTCACTGAGACATACTTTGTGACAGTGAATTCACCCCGCTGAGATCCTCTCTAATTGAATATTTAACAAACTCCACAGAAAGTCCATTAGTGGCGGTGCTCTTATAGGCAACTATCTCTCATTATAGAGCACAGGCAGGGGTCTCACTTAAAATGTATGATGGAGGAAATGGTACTGAATTCATGTAAGCTTCAAATAATTAAAAGGCAGCCATCTGTGATTTGAACAGGGCGGTGTTGCAGATGGGGTCTTGTGGTACTACTGTGTATATTTTTTGTTTTTACTAAGAAAATCCCTGGCACAGAAGATCACTCCAATTAAAACGCATGATAATATGCAGTAAATATAAAAGGATCGATCATAGTGTCTCTATAGCTATCGTGTGTTCTTTATGTTGTTATGGTTTTTCAGAATTTCAACTAAACATTTGCATTGTACACCTATAGCTTCACTTCATATCAATGTTGTCTGTCATTTCCCTTGATTGTATTAATAATAACACTATTTGTCCATTAACATTTTAGCTTCTAAACCAGTTTTGTGCTACCAGGTTGCAAGAGCACGTCAACTACTTTAACCACTATTTGGTGCACGAGTTGAGTAGCAAAGTAAAATAATGACTACTTTTTTACAGGGTGACACAGGCAGCATAGGATTAACAGGTGCTGCTGGACAAAAAGGAGAGAAGGTGTGCCAAGTGATGCTGAATCCGTGTGCTTACATGGCAACATTAAAATGACCAACAAGATACTAATTATTCATTTTTGCTGTACTTGCAAGGGGCTAGGAGGAGTTCCCGGTATCGATGGCTTACCTGGAGACAAAGGAGACAAAGTGAGAAACATCACAGACTTTTTGATAAATGTTGATCATTTTGTATAGCATAACGGTGCTTTTTTCAAACAGGGTGAAGCAGGATCACCAGGAAGTAAAGGGGTGCAAGGTCCAGCAGGCCCAAAGGTATGCTTCCAATACTACCCAATTTAAGCCATTTAAGACAAGAGCTGGTTTTCTGTTTAATGACCTGTTTAATGATGTGCTTCTCTGGACCATAGCTTTCTGCCACCGTAAATGAGCCTGTAACTAATAAGACAGATATATAGGTTGGTTGCAATAAAAAACAAAAACTAGAATAGGTTCACATGCTTGGTAAGAGAGTGCACTGTATTCAAAAAGGCACAAGCTAGAAGCCCTTCGGTTTCGACCAAATGCTATATAAATGTAGGAGTCGTTAAGGACATATGTATATAAATATAAAATATTGAAAATTTTCTATTAGCAAATACCAAAGACACAGGAATACAACTGGGATTTAAAAGTTATTCTAAGTAAAATATATCGAATAATATTATTTAGAAGCATAAACATTGAAAGAGAAAAAACGCAAACAAAACCGCTACACACCTGGCTGTCTCACGTCACATCAACACTCAAGCTGTTTGCTACTTTTAGCGTTACTTGGCTAACTTAGTTTATCTTAAATTTGATCTTTCTATGATCAAATTTAATAGTTGGCGCTATTCTGTAATATTTAATGTGAAATTAGCATTAAATATATAGTTAATATTCTCCCAAATGTAAATATGCGGTTAGCCAAACAACATAGATCTTGCAGGTGAGTGAACGTCCAATGAGGTCACGTTATGTCACGTGCCAGTGTGCGATGTCACGTGAGGTTCCGTGAGCGCGCTCCGGTGACATACACAGTTAAAAAGTAGTTTGATTACCAGAAAATTTGATCGAAATGTTGTTTTAAATATGGGCAACAACATTTGGACATTTCGTTTAACTCAGAAGCGTACCGTTTTGTGTTCATTTGTTTTATGAAAAATGAAAACTTTACTGATTTTAACTGTAATACAATCCACCTTAACGCAAATCGATTTTTGCTCCGTTCTCCGTCTTAAAAGGGAATTCAAGGTGATGCTGGAATTCCTGGTGCACCTGGAGTGAGAGGCGTCACTGTGAGTAATGTGGCCTACTTCATTTGTTCCGCTTGCCTTGTATAATAATAATAATAATAATAATAATAACAACAATAATAAAATATTAATATTATTAACGGTAAAAGGTTTATTCAATAAACATTTAATATGTTTTTTGCAGGGTGAAACTGGCAACAAAGGTGAAAAAGGAATACCAGGTGCCCCAGTAAGTATTTAACCTGTAGGCTAACGTTTATATCATGTCCCTAACAAAGTAGGAGGTAGAACAAGTAGGCAACATGCACAGGATCAAATGACAGACTCACCCGAGATTTACAAGTCATCTTAACTTCTAGAATAAACATCATGGACTACATCTCGACAACAGGGTCAGCTCATTCCCTGGAAGAGGCCATTCCTGGAACTCCAAAACCAGGGGTGTAATGGTCCAAACAGATGTAGCTTCCTTGATTCACTCTCCACACATCTCGTCTAGAACTGTGTGGGGGCGTTTGGCTACAAGGCAACCCATTCAAGTCCACTGGAGCTTTGTTGATGTGTGAACGTTCCTATTTTCCATTAGAATGACGCTGCAATGCAACTCAGGCGACCTATAAACCCACTGGAAGCTATATCCATGTATAAACAACTATTTCCAGAATATAATTTAGGATTATTTGATATTTTATGAGATTTGGATGTCTTGTGATTTCAAGTAAAAGACTAAATAGATTAAAAAAGGTAAGATGTCCAGTTGGAAGACATTTTGAATCTTGCTGAGATGCTGGCTTTGTAGGATTGTCAGAAGTACTGAAAATCAGATACTAATCGATACTAACACTGGTGTCCTACTCATTTGAGCAGGTATTGATACTAAAAATGTCACATTCACAGAGCAGAAATTAACCTTTCCCGAACAGCTTTAGAATGATCTTGAGCTGTATCAGAACAAGTATAAGACACATAGACTAGACTACGCCCATGGACCACTATGGAACCTACCTGGACCACTGAGGGATTACACAGATATAAGGCTACATGGGAATATAAAAGAAAGTACAACGGTTTTCTTATCATCGTGGTATTGGAATCAGTATTGAGTTTCTTGATAACACTACCGCCAACAGTTATTTCCAGAATATTATTTATAATTATTAGATATTTTATTAGATTGGGATGTCTTGTGTTTTCAAGTAAAAGATCAAATAGATTTTAAAAGGGTAATATGATCAGTTGGAAGATATTTTGAATCATGCTGAGACATTGGCTTTGTGTAAATGGTTTTAACATGCGAATAGGACGATGTTGTAAACACCAAGTTAAGACACTGATGAGTTTAACATATGCTTTGAGGAAACATAGCAGGTTAAAGGCAAGCCGGACTAAAACATGCTGAGTCCTATGGTTTGACAGGTTTAGAGCTGTCTGTCTGTCCGTTCACAACATTACCAGGCAATTTCCTGTGGGGTTCGTTGGAAAGGCACTCGTGAGAGAGGAGATCCAGTGGAGGAAGAGGGGGCGCAGTAGCTTGGGTTACAGAGCTCGGATGAATGAGACGTTATTGAAAAGATGGGGTTGTGTTTTACATTACACACGGTTCATTTCAAGAAGGAAACGTGTAATGATGGTCATGTCTGACCATCTAATAATGTATATAGTAATTGTTGTCAGTCATCGTAGATTGGCCAATCTTCTTTTGAATCTAGCTCTATGCTCAAGCAATTCCTTTTTCCCGCTAGTAAAAAGTACCAAAAATCAGATACTAATCGATACTAAAACTAGTATTGAAACTAGATACTAATTTCAGCAAGTATCAATACTGCAGAAAATCACATTAACAGGACAAAAATTGAGCTTTGAGTTTTAGTGTTATTTTGAGCTTTATCAGAACTAGTATAAGATCTCATATATCGTAAAGAAAGTGCTATTATTTTGTGTATGAAAAATTACATTCTATTACTAAAACAATACCACAATAAAGACAAAACATTCTACCCGTTTTACATGTGATTTTCAGAAGAAACAGATGACTTATAGTTACCTCTTCAAAGCAATATACAAAGATACAAACTTTTACATGAACCGTGATCAAATCCAAAATCGGAATCTGGCTCCAAGAAAATTGTGTCTCTCCTCTAGTCACAAAACAAGACCTTATATTTCATATTTGATCACGATTATAATGGTGTGGATTTACTTTATATCACACTTGTCAAGCTTCTAAAAACATTACAGTAGTTATTACTCATTTGCATCCTAAACTCGGTGGTGGTAAACTACTTCTAACAATCTACACATAAACTGGTCAAAGCGGGGATTGACCCAATAACTTTCTGAGCGTAAGATAACCACCCAAACTACTAGCTAGTTATATTCAGCTATTCATATTTCAGGCAAATAAAATAAAGAAAGCAAAAAAGTAGACTAGTACTAAAAAATGAGCCGTTGTTCTAGTGTTGGTGGCAGTGAAGAGGAGAGTGAGATGGGTCTGCTGCTGAGACGTGATGAGGCAGAGATTCAGAAGTGCAGCTCAAATGTGAAAACAGCTTTAGAATGAGACTGGTGGAAAGAGTTGATTAAAGACGAGTGGCAGAAGATGAGAGCGATCCCCTGGTTCACTTAACTCTTCAGGTTCATTAACCCCAAAATGTATTATATATAGGCTATGTAAATCTTAAATATGTGTCTAAAAATCTCACACCATTTTTCCATTTTATTCCGTTTTAGGGCCTGGCTGGTATCGACGGACTACCTGGGAAAAATGGTGTTCCCGGAAAAGATGTAAGTTTCACAAAAATACTGTGTAATATATTTTGCAATTCCTTACAGTTCTTTCCTTTTTGTTCAGGGGTTGAGAGGATTGGCTGGTACTCCTGGTCCGGGTGGAATTAAAGGAGACAAGGTAAGTACCCCAGTGTCTTAAGTCTAATGATACATGTAATAAGATAAAGGTGCCATACATTTCTAGTGGGGGGTCTGCAACTGCTTGTCTCAGTATGGCATTAAACTTCTCACTGATGACAAGAACACCACCAAGCCAGGTTACAGGTCAGATCCGTGGAGAGGTTACCCCACACACAAAATGCATACTTTCTTTTAGCTGTAAAAGATAGATAGTTAAGGTTAATGCCATACTGTGGAAAATTTTCAGGCAAAGCAAGTTTAACTGGTGAGGTGTAATTTTCTGGAGGCTGCTTTTCTTCATGATGCTACTGTGTTGCCTGGAATGTTTCGCTGTAGGGCATTAAACCGATCTGTCTAGTATTTTTTTCATTGCAGATGTTTTTATTGCCCAAAAAAAATAGAAAATAATATAAAAAAAATCAGTATTTTTATTGTGAGTGGGCTCTTGTGAGCTTTAGGCCATGTTATAATGTTACCTCCTCAAAAACATACCTGAAGTTGTGTTTTGTTTCATTCCCATGTGTATTACTGGTTTATTAGTCTGGCTACATCTCTAAAACTCAAAACGCTCTGTTCCACCCTGTGATGTCATTAAACAGTAGTTTTCAAGTTAACAGCTACCTTTTACCTTTTGTTCATTAGAGATTGGAAATTCCAGGGCTGAAATTATCCAAATGATTCTAGTGAAGGTGAAGCACTTCCTGTATTACCACATGACATCACAAGGTGGAACAGTGGAACAGTGTTTTCCATTTGAGAGAAGAACTCAGGCTAAATATGCAGGGTTGTGTGTGTTAAACATGTGACTAAAACAAAACACACCAGTATGTTTATGATGAGGAAACAACATTATAACACAGATCAGAAAATAGTGTAATATGGGCCCTTTAACTATATGTTGAAGCACTGCCATCACCAATAGCCAACTCCTACCTGCATGGAATCTTCTTTTTATTTCCATTTCACAGTGGTCTACATAACTGACACTGGAAAATTTAATATAAAAGAATAAATATTTTAAAATAATCAAGCATTTCGTTTGGTCTCATTGTCAGTTTCCCATGCTTCTCTTCCTATTCTCCAGACATTCCAACAGTCTGCCATCAGCCCACTCATTTGTCTGCTCCAATGAAACGCACTCACATTTGTCTGTCTCTAATTACCTCTTTGATGCGTGTCTCCCAATAGTCCCACACACACACCCTATTTGATTGCACATAGACACAATTACCTCACCTTGTCACCCCACAACGTTCACTTTTCACATCTAAAAAGGCAGTATGTCATAAAGTATAGTTATTTATGTGCACTTGCCTCGAGGAGTTTCTTTGAACGCGTCTTAAAGCGGCTCTAATCGCAGTGTTGTTCTCCTTGTGTGCCCTGTGTCATAGGGGGACAGAGGGCTTCCTGGAATACCTGGAGATGTAGTAAGTACTAGAAAAAGTAATTGAAATGAATACACAGTTGTTTACTTGAATGGTGGGTGTAAGGATTTGGAGATGTTCTTGGGTTTTGTTTTTATAAACCGCACATGATAAGAAAGTGCATATGACAAGTTTTCACAATTTTACTTCATTGGTGAGATAATATATGTGGTAAATTTTAAAAAATGTAAAGTTGAAAATTAGCTTCCTTTTATATGCAGCATTTTGAGGCCTTTTTCCCTTTCAAAAGTTATAATATTTTGTTTTTTGGGGGCGACAGTAGCTCAGTTGGTAGAGCGTTTGTCCACTGATCCAAAGGTTGGCGGTGCGATTCCAGCTCCAACAGATGAATGCTGTTGTTGTGTCCTTGGGCAAGACACTTAATCCCCCTCGCCCCCACTTGTTGCGTACACTGGTGTATGAGTGTGTGTGTGAATGGGTGAGTGGTTCTTTGATGTAAAGAGCTTTGTGTGAAGGTGAGAATGCGCTATATACAAATTTGATCATTTACCATTTTCAATTTTTAATCGCTATAGAAACGATCATAATTTTTAATCATTCTGAAACCCATGGATAGGAATAGGAAATATCACTGCGTTCTATCTGTCATCAATACACAGAAATGTATCCAAAATGCAGGGACAACTTTTTCATTGACAGTTTAAACATTCATTTAACAGTAAAGTACAGTAAAGGTGTTGTCATATATTTTCATTGGTCAAATCAAAACTATTAAAATGAGCTTTACCCTTGTTTACAGTATGGTTGCCAGGTAACAGTTACAGAATGACCTCTATGTATGCTATCCGTGTCTAACCAGGAAGTAAAATTATAAACTAAAAATTGTCAAATTAGGAAAAACTTGAAAAGATTACGTTAACTACGTTTTGGTACATTAGTGGTCTAACCTGTCATGCAGTATAAGTAGTGGGTGTAAGGATTTGGGATATATTTGTGTTTTATAATTAGAAACTTGACTTACTTAACTTAAATAGAACGAATAGGAAAGAATATCGTGTCCTCCTAATTGTTTGATGCAAAATTATATAGCTTTTAAGGACTAATCTGTAATCTACTTTGTAATACAGTTTCAAATATAAGATATATCCTAAGTGCTCTATACTTTCAAACTATAAAACCAGGTAATATGTGCCTGTCAGGGTCAAAGATTGCTGTTCTTGCCATCATTTCTTTGATTCAGAAAAAGCCTCCTGGAACAGTCTGTAATCAGCACTGAAATAAACCATGTGTTGTTGGCATAGATCTGTAGCTCCGACTAGAACAGGATGTGCAAGCCACCAGGGGTCACAACTGAATGAAAAGGATTTGGGGGGATTTCAGTTTTATAATGTTTTTACAATGATGGCGGTTGTTATTTGTGTTATGGGAAGCAATAATGTTCACAGTTTGAGTTAAGGGTTCGATTTTATCCTCTCATCAATAATAATAAAAGTAGATTGATTTTGAATACTCGCTATAAACACACTATTGAATCAGTTGTTTTTATTTCTCTTGTTGGGTTGCTGCAAAATGGTGATAGAATATTAACTATAAAAATATATCCAAACACATCAAGTAATTTATATGATTAGCCATTTGCGATTCATTTAATTATATTTATCCAATTTAATAAGACATAATTATCTTTTTTATGTCTGGCATGTGAGAGGAAATGGCATTACTGACTTCTCTTTTTCGTGTTTGTTCAAGGTTCAGAAGGAAGGCATAAGAGGAGAAAAGGTAAACGATCAAAAATAACAGCTTTAATGTTTTGGTTTCATTTAATTAGAGTTGTACAATTAATCAAATTTGGATTGAAATGGAGATCATTTCTAAACATCAGTGTTAGTGATCAGCTTGGGGCTTTTAATTAAGAGCTCTACAGCCAATCCGCTGTCAGTAAAAGCACGTGGTTGGAGTTCATACTTTGGAAGATCAAAATGTACTATTTCTTTTAGTTTAGGTCTTTCATATTTATGTTTTGGATCTTAATATTAAAAGCCATTTTTAATTATTTAACATTTTTAATCATTCAGTATGAGGAAAAAATGTATTACGTTTTTTGTCATATCGTCCAGCTGACATTTAATACTGCTGGATACAGACCTTTTTCAGTTATCACAATTTCACTTATTTTTTAGCTTTAGCTCTGAAGTGGTGCTTTTTGTTTGAGTATATCATGTTTTCACTGCAGAAAAAGTGAACAAAATCCATTATGTGAAAAAATGAGCAGTGTAATACTGCAGTTTCTGAATTGTTGAGATAAGTGGCTCATTTCTCTGCGCAGATAGCATGGGAGCATACTAATGTGTTGTAATGTGTCATTCCAGGGAGAGGCGGGACCCCCGGGGCCCCCTGGGGCTGACGGACCCCCTGGGCCTCCAGTAAGTGTCTTCAATTATTATTCTGTCTCTGCTCTTTCTTGCATGTTCTGTTTACAGCAGTTAGCTTGATGTTGTAGAGAGGCACCTTCTTGTACATGTGTAGTGGGCAATACAAATTCCTCTGGTATTTGTGTTTCGGCAGCTGAATATCAATGTTGTGCTCTGTAGGGTCCTCCTGGTCAACAAGGCATACCTGGAGCGCCTGGTGAATTCGGCCAGAGGGTGAGTCTTGTAACATTTCTGACCTTGTGGAAAGTATTGCTCTATTTCTCTTCATCCAGTTTATTTGGTGTCACAGTGGAGTATTACCAGCTATGTGGGCACTAACGACCAAAATGGAAAATGAAGAAGTATATTTGACCTTTGATATAAGTAAATATTTTAAACAGATGATACATAATTATTTAAGGCTTTTAATAAACCCAAACCATGTAGCATAGGTATGGGAGTCCTGACCAATTCTAGCTCAAGCTCTGGAGATGGGTCCCCAAAAAAGGGATAATAAAGTGCACCTTAACCTCAGTGAGTTACCATGTAGCTGATCAACCCTCATCAAGCTTTCAAACTGTTGATAGTTATATTTTGTGAATGGGAATTTTATATCAACAAGCAGAAGCCCTGCCCTCTGTAGAGTTCCATTGTTCCCTTCGAAAGACACTGCATAATCAAATACTAGAATTCACACCACAATTGTCAAGAGACTGCCCAATGATGAGGAAGTCTGTAAGGAAGTTTGTGTGTTAACAATTCTTTTAAAGAAGCAAAGTTTATTTGTTTTGAATACACCCTCATGAAGACAGCCACAGTTGCCCATGTGCCAGTCCCAAGCCTGGACAAATGGGCAAAACTGGGGAAATGTGTGCACTGTAATTATATTTGCAGCACACCACATTATGTTTCCTACATCCTTTTACATCATTTGCACCTCCAAAACATTAGCCAAGCTGGTGCCCCCTCGCTCACTGTTGGACTGGGAGCAATTAGCTTCTCATCAACAATATGCTCAAATCTAGGTTCACATCTGCTCAGCCGGACCGCGGCAACATGTTGAGCCAAACCTGTGCTGGCCCCAAATGAAAGACTACACAGCCAGACAAGCTCCGCAGAGATGTGCAGACTTAGCCTTCATTAATATGTATAAAGGGATTATTTTGTGTTGAGATCGAACAATATCCAGCAACATCCCCTCTGCTAAAGTTAGGCTTTAGTGTGGGAAAACAGTGGTCTCTGTAGCATTGTAAAATATAACTATATACATTTGGTTGATGATTGCCAGGTTTGTTTTGATAGCAATTATAATCTGGATTCTGGCGGAATCTTGGGAATCTTGCAAGTGAATTATTGATGGTAGAGGAATATTACCACCTAGCCATTTGAAAAGTATTAAATTTTAATTCACATAATTGAATAATAAATAACTAAAAGTGCCCTTTAAAATTATATGATTCCCTCCAGATTCTTGGAAGTTCTGAGATTTTTTGGTTTTAGGTTTTATCTTATAGTCAAAATGAAAAGGGGAAATTGTTGTTTTGGGGTTTTTTTTCTTCACATAAATATATGATTGTGAGAAAACAATTCAGAGAGAACCCTATAATTCCCATGGGACAAAAAAATTATATAAGCAACTGTTTAGCAACTGTTTTGGGTTAAAGGTGATATTTTGAGAACATTTGACCTTTGTTTTTGGAATTGTTAATTGCTATGGCAACATTGCTAACTTTTCATCACTCTGAAACAAATTGATCTACACTGGCAAATCTTTATATGTCTGGCTGACAGGAGACCCCAGAAAAAGCAAATATATGCAGTATCTTAACATTGTTCTGTTTTTTATTGCAGGGAAAGAAAGGCGAGAATGGTTTGCCTGGAGTGGATGGCCTTCCTGGACCTGTTGTAAGTTCACATTTGTGTTCTGTGAGAAACTCTTGTTACGGCCCACAGCACATTATTCACAGCGTGTTATAATGGAGGACTATTAAACTAGTGAGATTAAAAGTAACAGCTATTTCTGCAAATTGCTTCCTGGGGCAAAGCGCTGCACCTGTTCTGAGATTACATCTATGGCTATATAGCTCCCTCTAGTGGTTACCTGCTGTACTAACTATACTAAACTGTCTATCCAGTTAGACTCTGATTAAATGAAGTTTATTCATTTATTAATGGATGAAGTATACTTTACAAATCCATTTTTCACTGATCTAAATCTGACAAGCATTTACAGGTAAAGTGTATTTTTCTTAAAGTGTAAAAATAGCTGCATAAAATAAATAATACAATTAAAAACTAAGTGGAAAAATGATTGCCTTTTTAACTATAATCAACAACATGACTGATTTGTTGATATTTTTAGGGCCCACAAGGTCCACCCGGAGCATCAGGAAATCCTGGACTCACTGGCCCTCCTGTAAGTAAAAGCTGTTAAAATATATCATTACATTACACTCACTCATTGCTAATGTTGCTCTTACTTATAGGGTCTACCTGGTGAAATTGGGTTCTCTGGCAAACCTGGAGAAATGGGAAAGCCTGTGAGTAATATCTATGCTTTTGTTTATAATTAGTGAGTTATTGTGTCCTGTTTGAATGATAGACATGTTTACTCTAATGACACTGCATCTGCCACCTCTGTCTGAAGGGTCTTCCTGGTAAAGATGGTCTGGATGGTCTTCCTGGTGCTGATGGTGCTCCGGTCAGTACGCTCTTTACAGTTACCTGGTTTCTCTCAAATTAGGGTAACATGATTGACATGAAAGATAGGTCTTATATTAACATCACAGATAAAGTAAGATTTTAAGCAAAACATATGTAGAGATGGTTTTCAAGTTATGTCCTTAAAATTGTCATATATTTTCTTTCTATTCAAAGACAAGTGTTTTATCAATGGATTCACTATAAATATTGAACAGGTTGCGTGTGTTCACGTTCTAGAATTTGATTGTCATATTTTCACATGGAGGGCAGGGGCCTATTCATGAAAAATAAAATAATACTATTTTGATCAGGAAGGAATCCTTATGCCTGAATTTGTAGTTTTTGGAAGAAATATCCAAACTTCTGATCCACAAGTTAAACCTTATTTGTTTGGGACTGGCTCCACAAACTTGCTATATTAATCTTATGACTTAAAGTCCTTTCAACTGAAAACAATCACCTCTTTGGGGTCAAATAATGGCAGTTGTGAAAAAAGCATAGCAATTTTTGTTTCATGTGGATTATTAATCAAAAATAAAGTCAAGAAACATCTGCAATCTAACAGTTATAACCTTAATTTACCTACACTATTGTGATGTCATGTGAATGCAACTCATGTCAAAAATGGACCTGAGGTGGTATTCACTTGCAAAACTAAAAACAGCATGAGCAAATAAGGCAGGAGGAATCAAAGTAGTGTAATAGTAAAAGTATGCATAATGGAAAACGAATTAAAAGTGACCTTTAACCAACAAATAATGCCGTCAGGTTTGTGATTCAGAGCCCAATGGTATCTGCTCACGTACGTCTGTGGAAATACACATTTTACTGCCACATAACATCAGCATTTGTTATTGTATTTGAAGGGCCCCAGGGGAGAGCGGGGAACTGACGGAGGAGACGGAAAGCCTGGGCCTAAGGTACACTACCAAAACACATGCAGCTTATGAGGTCATATTAATGTCTTTATTATTGAAACAAGGTACTACTCTAATGTGCTTGTCCTCAGGGTGATGATGGGCCTCCGGGACCAAGAGGGCCCCCTGGGGAGAGAGTGAGTGCACAGCTGATTAATTTACCTGTCGTCATGACTACTGCAGAACTGTAAGTAATGTTGTTTTTCTCTATCAGGGGGAGGCAGGGTTACCTGGACAGAGAGGGGCTGATGGAGCAAGAGGAGACAGAGGTGTTCCTGTAAGTTTGTAAAAAAACACAACACACAATTGTGGTGAGAGATACTGATAAAAGTGTATATCTAGAGATGTTTTGTGGGGATCCTGATGACAATATTCAGACCATATTATAGCTATCCAGAAGTCCATCAGAAATGTGATAAAACTAGCCTGTAATTAAAGTCAAATCATTCACCTCAGTGCAGAAAATTAAACATTAAACATTTTTCAATATACCGTCCACCATTGAGTAATATACAATTTTAGAATTTGCTTCTCAATATTATGTAACAGTAATTGTTTTCAATTGACAAAGCCTCTTGGATGACTGGTAAAACGTCTTCAATTCAAAACCTGGTCCAGATGACTGCTATTTGAAACTAAAATTGCTATTGTGTAAGATTTTTGTTATTCTCCATGGCAACATCAAGTTGCAGACCACCAAACAACACCTCTCTGATTAGCATGTAGCTTAGTTAGCTTGTTAACATTCTGCTAATAGTAGCTTGAAAAGTACTTGATGCAACATGGTTTTTAAGTTTAATATGAACTTTTTTGTTTAATGGGATAATGTTTGTGGTTATGGGGAATTAGCCTTTATTATTAGATAAATCAAATCAGTATTTGTTTTCTCATTGAGAAAATGAAGAAACGTGAAGGAAATGCCAGTTTAAATATTTAATGCTAGTCTAAAATTAAATTGTCTGCCATTCAAATCCCTGTAGTACTCATAATATTCATGATATTGTATATAATGGTTTTGCCTGTGTGTTCTAGGGAGAGAGGGGCCTGGATGGACACATTGGGCCTAAGGGAGAAAAGGGAGACAAGGTAACAATGCTAAACAATGGTAGCATGACAAATTAAATGTGTGTATATAGTAAGCCATTTTGTACATTATCAAATTAGAGAAGCCTAGACCTACATATTAGGTCTATTTATTAACATTTGTATATATTGGACTGTATTTGACACCCTGTTTGTACAGACAGGGCTAGTCAGGGCTATTTGTTTCTTCAAAAATGTGTGCAGGTGCACTGGTCAGACAGGTGCACTGTTCTGACAGGTGCACTGTTCTGACAGGTGCACTGGTCTGACAGGTGCACTGGTCTGACAGGTGCACTGGTCTGGCAGGTGCACTTATAATACAGCCTGTGTCACAAACGTCCCCTTAAACACAGCCCTGCGTTAGAACAGCGCTCACACTCACCTCTCAGAGGCAAATCAAAACCACGTCTTTCCTGAAGAAACGTCCTGTATTTCCCTGAAGCGGAGTAGGTCTAGAACAGCCACATTTTCCTCCACACATGTGTAATAGTCCTGTTATTCCACTAACGCTGTTGCTCCATTATTACGAGGCTGAAGACGAGGTGGCTCCTCTCAGCCTCTGTCCCTCAACTGCTCTGTCTGGATCCTCCATTTCACACAAACTAGTCCTGAAACTAGCTCACTGTTTGATTAAATGACTGCCTGTATTGCTAACTAACATCTAAGCACTAGAAACGCTAGAAGAAAATTATTTTAGTCACTTGTGTTGAAAGTTGGCACTGCTGTTGTCTTCTCCTGATGCACATGTGCATTAACTAGAAATCTCCTCAGATGTCCAATTCCTCCATGGGGTTTATTCAGCGCCGCCTGCTGTGGTCTTCAGTGCACTGTGCAAGCCTCTGAAACAACCGGCGAGCCTCTCCGGTTGTAAAAGGACATGCAGAGAGTGTGATGTGGCATGGCCTCCGCAGCAGAGCACAACACACAACAAGTTAACGAGACGTTCGAAGCCACCCTTGATGCAGTCTGCTCAGTGGCAGTAGGGTGTACTAAACTTCAAACGTGCTTCAAACAGGCAGAACTGAAAGGAAAATGTTATTATTTCTAAACTATTTGATTCTACTTTTGCCACGCAATGATTTTAGATTTTATTGGACAAGCACTGCTTGCCTTGATTGCCCTGATCGCATGCCACTGCTAAACACATTGCATTCAAAAATATTCTATGTATTATGCATTTTACTCCTCAGACAGTCTCCCTGTAGTCTTAGACATGGTTATGTAAATATTATTCAGGCAGTGTAAACTAGTGTCTCTTATCTTCAGGGTGAAGTGGGAGCTCGGGGACTACCAGGAGCACCAGGAAATGTGAGTACAGTGCCCATGTGGATAGGACTTACTGACTGAGTATATTATAGTGAAGGAAGTAGTGACACTAAGTTGTTTGCGTTTCTCAACAGGTCGCGAGTGTCATCCCTGAACCTGGTGAACCTGTAAGTGTAATGATTCAGTTGGTTTTTTTGTATTTACTCAGGATATATTTAAAGCAAGGACTGGCTTTGACAAAAAAGAAAAAAAACAATTAAAAAAGCCAAATTTCTTCCTCCAAAATCTGATCTCTGCTGCAAACCACATGATTTTACTGACAGAGGATTGGCTGTAGATCTCTATTAAAAGACCCAAGCTGATCACTGACAATTAGAAATGATTGAATCTCAGTCTCAGTCCTCTACAATATTACCTATTAAAATATGTTTTCTTGACTAAATATGAAATGGCATTATAAAACATCAGTCCCTCCATTTTTTTTTTCATTTATCTCGTGACCTTGTACCCTGTAACTTTATTTTGTAACCTTGACAACATTTTTCTGTATTAAAAGGGAAAGCCTGGCGAGAAAGGAGAAAAGGGTGATCAAGGAAAACCAGGAGAGACCGTAAGTGATTTTTTTCCTGTCCCGAATGTGACCTTCACAATACCTTACTGTACTATAGCTTGTCCATAGCTCATATGTGGCAATATACCTTAACAGCCACTAGATGTCACTAGACAATTACTGAAGAAGTCTGCATATGACGACAATGAAGAGAGCTGCTGCATATAAACATATTAAACCCCTTAATATTACAGTGATTTTTATTGATTATTCTAATGCATTATCACTACTATTAAGCACCAACATTGCAATTAGTAATATGATTAATATTATTTTACCTAATTGAGTTTTCAATAAAAGGTTTCATTGTGCACTCTTTCACTGACTGTTTGCTTTGTGTCTATTGCTCAAGGGCCAGAGGGGGTTACCTGGAGAACAAGGCTTTAAGGGTGCACCCGGACTGCCAGTAAGTTATGGGAATCCCTAAAAATATTTATTTTATAATTAATTTCATTTGGTAATATTTGAGTTCATAATGAATTGATAAGTAATATTTCTCTTTCTTTGCCAAGGGCCCTAAAGGTGATACTGGACTTCAAGGCGAACCAGGAAGAGTCGGCGACCCTGTAAGTAGAATCTTGCAACTTTATATTCTTTATTATTATTCTTTACATGTGCATGTAATGTACTCTGTGATTCTTGCAGGGTCCACCTGGTGTTGCTGGGGCACAAGGAGCTCGGGGTCTGCCAGGAAATGTGGTACGTACTGTATGAGGAGTACCATTCAGTGTTGAGTCCAAAGATCTAACTCAGGATTGAGTTGATATGATGTTTGTTTTGTAGGGCCCACCGGGTGTCATTGGACCACCTGGCCCGGCTGGAGTCAGAGGAGACAAGGTCAGTCAGCCTTTGTAAAACTGGCCACTTTGACAATGTGCTGTGTAGATGCACTCGGACGTAGGGAGGAAAGCATACAAAATGTGACAGTGCCAAAAAAGGGACCTTGAATATTCTATGATACTTTTTTACAATGCCAGACCTGTCAAGCTGATTCATACAGTGGTTCTACAGAGGAGAACATGTTAACTTTGTTAGCCTGTTTTTCTGTCTTTTGGATTCTGACTTTGTGCAACTTCTGCATTATACCAACAACTGGCTTTGGCTTATAATGTCCCCAAAATACATATTCACACTGTACAGATGTACAGATAAGCTCTTCACTTCTCATATCCATGTGATTTTTAACTCATTTCAACTCATTAATTGTGCTTCCTCGCAGTTAACCAACTTTAAAATTTTGAGTTGCTAACTTTTCATATATAGTTTTCAACATGTTTCATAAAAAGTACAGCAGCAGTTGTTCAATTTGCCAGTTTGCTCTATGTCTACATCTGTTTAGGGTGACCCAGGTAAACCAGGACAAATAGGCCTCATCGGTCCACCTGGAGAGCCCGGTTTGATTGGACCCCCTGGACCTGCTGGGAAAGGAAAGGATGGACTAAATGTAAGTTGTTTTTTTATTGATCGAAGTCAACTTTTTCTAACAACATGGATAAAAAAATCACAGAATGTTTTAACAAGCAGCCATCACTTAATTCACTCATTTCACAAGTAGCTACGGTAGAGCCTCATCACGCAACTAAAGTGACAAACTTAAAAGTAAATAAAATAAATAAATAATACATATTGGACATTATAGGCCCATGTACGCATCCTTGTGTCGGCACAGCTGAACAGCTTATTGTGGAAGAGATGTTATTCAGCTTCAGAGACGTGCCACAGCTGATGCTTACCAGTGGCCATGTTTACTGAGGGAGGCCTCCATAACAGTGCCCTGTTGTTTTGTAACTGTGGTCACATGATTAACATTGTGGCACTTACCTTCACAATAGTAGACACTATATTATTGTCCTTCTGCAAAAAGTCCAATCTTCTGGCAACCATTACCATTAGATATCTTTACACTGTTTTTAATCTGTCTTAATGTGTAAAAAAGAAGGACGTTTATTGCCCTTATACATTGTTTCTGCAATTTTATAGCTAGCCTTCCTTTTCTTACTGTTATCTCCCTAAAAACAGGCTGCACTATATTGAAAACACTGACACCACCACTGGAGCTGTGGAGTACAAAGTTATTCTTAAGTGTTTTGTGCGTTGCATCAGAACAGTGTGGCTATTAGAGGAAAGCAGCTTGAGTAGACACATTTGGTGCGGTGTTTTCTTGATGATTTTTTGCTGCACATGTGGCGTTGTGCTGATGAGGCAGAAACAAACAGGAAACACTGTAACGACACATTAAACCAACATGGGCCCAAACACGAGAGCTCCCAGCACCTCCCTTTTACAGCTGCCAGGTGTAGCCTCTGGGCCTGCTCATGTTCTGTGGAGCAAGTCACTTTCAACTACAGGTATGGTGTCCACGTGAGATAGTAAAGAACACATTACCAGTACTTAACAATGGTTGTATGTAATTAATTGTGTGTAATTAGTGAAGTAAAAGGCCTCACAATGCACAACTGACGTTGTACAAAGCAAAGGTCTCAAGAACACTCATTATCTGGATCCTGGATGCCCTAACTGTGTTATCTGGATAATCTGGGATATTTTAGTTGTACAGTAAAATGGCCATGGACTGCAAAAACTGAACACATTAATAAATCCACTGAGACCATCCCTTTGCTTTGGAAATGGAGTATTTTTGCCTCTGGCTTGCATGACCTAGACTCCTTTAAATGAGTGTCCCTCAAACTTCTCACATCAAGTATCTCAATTTTGGGATTTCAAAGTACCAATTGAATGGGTTTACACAAGCATAAAACCAAGGATAAATGACGACTAAACCAAGACTGAACCAAGACTACATAGGACTAAAAGGATCAAACCAAAACTGAAGCAGAGTAATGCATTAGTCGTTTAATAGACCATACAATGTTGTGTATTATTCATTCTATACTTTGTGGTGATAAGCTACACAGCTGTCCTGTCCCCACTCCGACCATCACCGATCACTCACTCACACATAGGCCTGTCACGATAACTAGTTTTGAAGTGCGATGTATTGCTGAAGTAAAATATAGACGAATATAGATGATACTGAAACTAATTTATGCCACCGACACAACAACCCAAGAGCAGATTTAAACCACAAAAAACGATTCTAAATCTATAATATTGATAGAAAATTATGAGCTGCAATAAATAAATAGCGGAAAGAAACACTTTAGTACTTAGTTTGCATCTGTAATGAGTCTTAGAAGTTATTCATTCAACCTTTTATGGCTTAAATCTTATCGTATAGTCAAAAAAAAATTCCAGCTTTCATATGTTGAACGATAGTCAATTATAGTAATTATTATGACAGGCCTACTCACACAACACATTTATACTAGGCAAAATGTCTTGCCTAAGGGCACAACAACAGTTTTTATTAGAACCACTAGTGCTCCACTGTGCCACCTGTGGCCATCCATGTACTAACCAGGTCCAACCCTGCTTAACTTCCAAAATCAGACAAGATCAGGCATTGACACAGAGGTTTGGCCACATGTACAACCACTTAAGATATTTATTGTTTCGCACTCTATATTGTGGTTAATTGGTTTCTGCTGTCTCTGTTAAAGGGAGAACCAGGGCCTCAAGGAATTCAAGGACCTCCAGGACTGAAGGTAAGGATATTTTGAGGTGCCAGTTAGAGTGCTTTTATATTAGACATATTTTATATCAACTTGAAAATGTTATATGGCAGAAACGAACAAAGAGTTTAACTTTTTCCTGAGTCTAGCCAAAGCAATCTGTATGCCCACTGCACTGTGACCGCCTTTATAACCAGCTCTATGGGGCATGTGAATGGGAAAGTTATGCCATGACATGTTTTAAATTTATGGCCAGATCGCTCTTTGCTATCACATTTTCTTCTGCCTTATAAAAGGGTAGATTATATTTTTTCCCAGATGTAAAGGGTACTAAAATCATATGTTATGGACCTTTAATCCTAAATGTTGACAATTTCCCAGGGATCACCAGGTCCAAGGGGAGACCCAGGACCCCAGGGAGAAAGAGGACAGGCTGGAGAGGGCAAGACTGGACCACCGGTATGGGCAGTAGTAGAACCTGAACTACAGAAGCTAATAGAATTTACAAAAATACAATAATTTCCTTTTACAGGGACCTCCCGGAAATAACGGAGAACCAGGGCCTGCGGTAATTATTTTTTTAAAAATGTAAATAAATCAAAAATAATTGGGGGAACATTTTTGATTTGCTTATATATAATTCAAGGGATTGAGAGGACCACCAGGAGTTGCCGGTCCCCAAGGCCCAGCTGGACACAATGTGAGTGAAATAAATAAAATCATAGCCTATAAGAAAAGATACTAATAAATATGATTAAAACATGGCTTCTTTTGCTCTACTAAAAGGTTATCCATACTTACCAATTGTATTTTTCTGTAGTAAATTCTGTGGTAGTATTTATATGAAATACAAGACTGACTTTTACCATTTGAATTGCAGGGTTTACCTGGAAGGCCAGGAGAGAAGGGAGCCCCTGGAGAGCCTGTAAGTACACTTTACACAGGGCTGCAAACTTGTCACCTTTTGGCGAAATTCAGTTTTCATTTCGAAATAGGTTATTCACGTGAATTGTTTATATCTACAATAAAAATAAAATGGGCTGGGGGGCACAGGCCACACCAGTCTATGGGCCACACAGCAAGAACCCCATTTTGTGTGATTTTCTGGTGAAGAGTCCATTCACTGTTATAACAGTTTTCATTTTTATTTAGTGGAAAGTAAAAACATAACCTTATTTGCACTACAAAGTATTAATTTACCTTCTGAAATCCTCTAGAGTGCAGGGAATTGCATAGATTTTGTTCAAAATTTCTCCAAGACCCCCTATTTTCCCCATATTGAAACTTGTGTTAATATCAACTATAATGTAAATACAGACACATTCTCGAGTGGGTGTTTTCATCAAATTCACACTTTTCAGGCAACAAATATAACTGCAGTAAATGCAATTGCAGTAATAGTCACAGCATTTGAATGGATGGGCGGTTAGACTTACTTTTTCCACTATGTCTCAGTTTGCAGCCCACACCTGTGCTGTGTCAAAGCTATATGTAGTCATCATCACCCAGTCCAAACGGTGGAGTTCACAGACCGGGATGTGTGGTTATGTCTTAATGAGCTGATACTGGTGTAATATCACACCATATGTTTAACACCTGCTATGTGTGGTTTATACTGTTTAAGGTGTTCACCATAAAAGTCAGGCTGTAAGACTATTTTAACTTTTATTTTTTAAGTGTGGTGTTATAATATTGTATAAAGTTTATGTGCATAAAGTTTACAGAGATAATTTACTTTGGTTTACACTTTTGACATGATGATTTGACTAATATTTTCTGTAATTTCTTTTACACAGGGTAAAGTAGCTGACCTGCCTAACCTCAAGGTAGGACACCTTTAAAAATGAATACTATTATTATGATATCATTTTTATTTTTGATTTGACCACTAAAATCACGTATTTATTTTCTCTATAGGACATATGCTCCGATTGCCCTGCAGGCCCCCCTGGTCCTCCTGGTATGCCTGGACTCCCCGGAGACAAAGGACATACAGGCCCCCCTGGCAAAAGTGGACAAGATGGCTTCCAGGTCAGACAAAATGATATGAATGCCTATTATAGATCTAATAATAAGACAGAAAGTTTCCCTGATATAGAAATGTCTTCTTTGATCTCTCTTTTAAATAAGCCATGAGGCACAGTGCTCTTAGTTCATCCATCACTGCAGTGCAGAGCAGTGAGGCTGTGGATCATTAGCTCGTCCTCCTCTGAGGGCACCACTCAACCATTAGGACCCTCTCACAGCTCCCCCTGTCTGTTGCACACAGACTGATGTGCTGTCTTATCATTACAGGGCCCACCCGGACCGGCCGGACCTCAGGGACCACCTGGAACTGATGGCACAAAGGCACGTTCACACCCACAGCACCCGAATGGATCTCATGGAGTGCTCATTAGTTGCTTTGTAGATTCTTTATTATTGCTCGCTTCAGAAAACATGGTGTTTTTAATGAAACTTTGACCAAGGTTACACAGAAAACACTTTAGACTTTGAAGAGTTTATTAGGTACACTTGTTCAACTGATAAACAATATACATCCTCATCCAGTTTTGGGTTCTCAACATTTTTTACTCCCAATCACTGTGACATCACAGTAATGTACAAAAGGTCAAACCATGCACATAACCAAAATGATCACTTACTCATTGTGTTTACTTTTATTGCCGCAGTTGTTCCATCAAAAGTATTACATGTTTTAACTTTATATATCATTTGAAAACTTGACCCACACATGAAACATCAGTTTGAGAATGGTGACACTGCTTAACACTGAACTTGGCATTTCCTGTGACAGACCTTAAAGCTACCATCCCTAAGTTTATTTGATTTTTATTTTACCAGCAGATGGCAGGTGTGAAACCTGTTCCTTCGTCCCCCCTCCTCTCACCCGGGGCCTTTCCCAAACGGCTCCCTTCTCCTTTCCCTATGCCCTAACACTCAGTTTTACACGTTCATGTGAAGGGGAGTGCCGTCCGAAATGATCAAGCACTGAGGGAGTGAGGCTGATAAGGCCCTTGACCACGAGGGAGGTGCTAATAGCCTGTGTGCATGACACCGGAGAGCAGCCCCACGTGCTACATGCGCCAAATGAGTTTAGATCCACATTTATTTAGGTTTATTTAGAAATGTCATAATTTAGACATTGAGGCTGAGCATTTATAAGTTAAAGTGAAAATACTACTGAGATGAAATGTGTATTTATTTTGGTCTGGAAAAGTTGAAGCTAGATAATATAAATATATTATACATTTTTACTCACTGGTAAGATGTGAAATGAGCTGCCCTAATTAAACACACATTTCGTGTCTTAAGACATGATATGAAAACAAGTGATTAAATACAAAATGATTTCATATTGGCGTCATTTGTTCAAGCGAGCCTCGCTTGTGAAGATTTGGACCATGTATGCTTCGAGAAGGAGTTTTACAATGAACTGTATAAAGACACTGGTGTAAAAGGGAATATTTGAATATGCACTTCATATTTTATTTTATCACTATCAAATATTTACACAGCACAAATACTAAAACAACCCAGAAGGTGGCGGTATAATGCACTCTTAAGAGTGTCGGCCTCCATTAAACTCAGGAAGAAGTTGGAGTGAGTGAAATGCATTTGAAAGTGCTGATGAAGGGTTGATGGGCCCTCTGAAGGGGACTTCACAGTGATTGTAGTGTGAAGGGAGAGGAAGTAGGAGCTGGTTTGGGAAAGGGCCCTGGTCTTTGTTCAGGCGCCCTGTGCTCTCTGGTCTTCTTCTGTCAAACCAAAGCTATCACACTATCAGACTGCAGCAATGTCGATAGCATCTAGTGGTAATATGTGAGAATGCAACATGGCCGGGTCAGTCTAATTACGGATGGTGGCTTTAACTAATGTATGTATTCAAACAAAAACTTCAAAATCGTTGTTGATATGAAATGTATCTATACAAAAACACCAGCCGAGGGTGCAAGGTCTGCATCTGCAGAAACTCTGATAAAGCTGAGTCAAGCTGAGAATAATGTTATGTTTTTGAGTATTTTCAACTCACTCACTGATACAACAGAAAGAACAATATGTATTCTTTTGCCTCACCACAGGGAATCAAAGGAGACCGAGGGCCTGCTGGTGCTCCAGGAGACAAAGGAGACAAGGTAGTGTATAGGCCTAAACTTTGTAGTGTTTGCCTTTTCTTTCAACAGCACAGTCTTGTTTGAAAAATAAACTTTATTACCTGCTCTTTGCATTCCCAGGGTCACCCAGGTCCCCCTGGTCACCCCGGCCCACCTGGAATAATGGGATCCGCTGTAAGTGCACATGTTTGTAATTCACTAAGGCCGCTCTTAAAGGCTCTTAAACTGCACCCATTTATTTGGAGTTAGCCTCTCAGTGGTCCACCTTTCTATTTTTATGGCCCTCCCCTGACACTGTGCCTGTCCTCTGCAGGGTAACGATGGACAGCCCGGCCCTCCTGGTCCCCCGGGGCCCCCTGGAGAAAAGGTCAGTCAACATGCGGTATACTCAGAAAACGTATTACCCATGTGTCATTATTGTACAGAGCTTCCCCGTGCTACATGTAGGTCAGCCGGCCTTGTGGTAATAGTGGCCATTAATCATTTCTGCTCCTGTGTGATGGTGACCCGTTTGTCTGTTTGTTTTGTACCAGGGCAAAGAGGGTCTCAAAGGAATCCAGGGACCACCAGGCCTTCCGGGATTAATGGTAAGAGGCAATCATGAAGATACAGTATATTTCTAGTGTGTGCTCTTAACAATGAGAAGTACGTGATGCAGGTTAATGAAAACTACTGTATTCTATAGGGTGAGCCTGGAAAAATGGGAAAAGATGGACGGCCAGGTGAACAGGGAGAGCCGGTAAGTAAATTTTAATGAATGTATAAACAAAATGATAAAGATGACAGAAAAAAAATATCCAAAATATCTTTCTTATTCTGGTGTAATTGTAGGGCAAACAAGGAGAACTTGGACCACCCGGACCGCCGGGACTCAGGGGACTTCCCGTAAGCACTCCTATTAATATGGAAGACATGGAAGAATCAGGTTGTGCTAATGAGTCACTTACTGTTCTTGATTCACTTTGCAGGGATTTAAAGGCCACAGAGGGGAACCCGGACTTCCAGGGCAAAAGGTCTGTGTCTGCAATGAACTTTAAAATAATAATCATTTGTAGAATGCATCCTGTTCTTAGCTAATGGTGACTGGCAAGGCAGTTGTTTCATTTCATGCCTAAAATCTCAAGTCAGGGCTAGGCAGGGCATTATGAAAATTGCCTTTTTTTTTTAACTTTCTACCATGTCATAATATTGTTCCCCCATCAGAAACAAGCCTGAAGTGGTTTGATATGTCATCCCTGCATGTTTGAGTAATCTAGTGATCTCTCCTGTGCACTATTAAACCCTCCTTTACAGTTAGCAAAACGATCCTGACTCAGCCCACAAGCCTATGTCACCCATGCTCCCACACGACAATTTTCCATAAATATACAAAAACATGAAATAAAACAATACACTACAGCTTCACAAACTTGATGTGATGTGCAGTAGTTTCAGGATGCATACCAATTGTAATATGATAGCACTCTGAAGGGGGAGTGACTTAGCAGAGAGAGGAATGGGAGGGGAGACTCAGACTTCAAAAATGAAACTGAAGCTTATTAAAGTCTTAATAAGTTGTTTTTGGCAAATATGGCATTTTAAAAACAAAAGTTAACATGGTTAAATAAATGTTAGCAGTTAATACCCCTTAGAAGTGTAATATTCCCTCTTTAAAAAAAAAAAAATGTGTGGTGCAGAATTATGGCCATACGATTTTACCTTGATGGTGCTGCAGAGATTTTTCACTGTGTCAAACTGTCAGAGAATGCGACACATCAGAGAGCAGGAAAGACTGTCCCATTCATCAGTGGTGTATTTGTGAGCAGGTTTCTTGGCTGTGACAGTAGAACAATAAACAGGAAGAGCAACTCAGATAGCACCTGTGTTTAGAGCTGCTGTCTGGAGTGGTGCACGAACATTCACAAGCCTTATAACAAAACATTTAATTAGCTGGCAGGGCTCATATCCTTACATAGTTGCTCAGTGCTCACAACATGATTACCTATTCAGTTCATCTTACCCTCCAATGTGCTTATTAGTATCAACATCTAAAAGCAGGCTGGCTTTAAGGGCAGGCGATGCCACAAAATATGCCGGTGACAATATGGAGAGATGGTTATGTAGTTTTTCAGTAATATTTCGGTTTGTTGTATGTTCAAACACAAAGCTTCACTACGTTGTCTTCATCTAATTAGAAAATATTTCATCAATCAACTTGTAAGAAAGAGCCATGTGAGTCACTATATGACACTTTGGGATGAGAGCTGATTGGCTGTGCGAGGGTGGGCCACATTGCTTCACTTTTCTGTCTCAAAAACAGTTCTAAAAAAGTTAGATCCATAAATACCTTCTTCCTCCTTCTAAAAATCTGGTACTTTAGATTTAAATCCACATTCTCCTATTAGTCAGCCTCCATAATGAGTGACAGACAATCACAAAAAGCAAATACTTTTACAGGGTTCCCATACATCCTGGAAAACCTGGAAAATAATTGGGCTGTTGAAAATAGTTGGGCTGTACCAAACATAGAAAATGCATGGGAAATGTGAAAAATGCCGAATGTCTTGGAAAATATGTATTTTGTCCTTGAGAATTTCTCCACGCTTTGCTGTATTATTGGATATCAAATTAATAGAGACTTTTACTGACACCCAATACTGCCACCTATCACCAAAATGCAGGAAATTGCAGCTATTTTGTAAAAAAAAAAAAAAAAAAAGAAATAGTTCCTTTCCATTCCAAAGTTCCATTCACATGCGGAGAATGATTTGTTAACTCTTGCTTGTTTATTCTAAGTCCATATGACTGGCTTCACTGTCCTCTCCATCTAATTTGAGTTCCACCAGAAAATATAGAGTGTTTGCCTTGGTTTATAATTAATTTGTAATCGTAATTGCGTTATAATTAAGTTGTAATAACAACTTTTGTTATAGCCTTCAACTTAGACTGCATCTTTAATATAAAACCTGTATAAAAACCCTTTTTTATAATCTATTTGTAGATGCCGTGATTACATAACTAAAAATGTCCTGGAAATGTCCTGGAAAATGATTTCAAGCTAACTGTGGGAAGCCTACTTTAGTTACCTTCCAAGAAGCTATTAGATTTCAAGAAATGTGTTCAAGGTGAAAGTGAGACCTAGCTTCTGAGAAAATCGTCATATGGACTTTTTGGCCCATCACCCCTTCCTTAGTTGGTTTTATGGAATTCATATTGATTGTAGAGGATCACTTTGCTTCATATTAAGATAATCAAACCTTTTTTTGTCCCACACTATGGCTATGTTTATGTATAGTACATTATCGGCTGCCAATGCTAGTAATCCAAACGTTCTTTTCTAGCACTGAACTACAATGATTTGTCAGTGGTGATGTAATATTTTCAGAATTATGTAAAAATCTCCCATTTACCAACCTGCCTGGCCTACCACTTTTCTACAGAAGCTTAGCTAAAAAGCACATTTTGGCACATCGCGCTATTGCATTTTCCATTCCTTTCTAACAGAGCTGTCGGAACAGTTTGTGTGTCAGGCTCTGCAGAAGAGAGGCCTGTGTCACCGTGGCCACAATAGAATCATTATAAAAGGAACAGCCACACAGCCCTGTAGCCTCCTCTGACAGCAGACCTCCCATTAAGGCACACTGAGAACTCTTTCCACACGGCGCCATGACACCCACTCCGCACTAAGCCTCATTTGTGTCAATAAATGCCACTCATAAGGGAAATTATAGTCAGTTATTATTACGCAGCAAAATGAAAACTGAGGCAAATATATTAAAATAGCACCAATTTTATCCGTGCTGTAGCGGTGGACTTTTTCACATTACATACAATCTTTTGTTCGGTCTATTACATCCAAATTACTTTCAAATAACAGTTTTATCTCCATATTTTATATCTTCATCAGTGCGAGTAAAGTAAAGTAAAGTTGCATGAGCTCGGTTCTTATAGTCCTAAACAAAATGTGTCTTTTCCAGGGTGAAGATGGAAAGCCTGGGGCACCGGGCCGTGAGGGAAAACCCGGCAAAGAGGTACATCTATCAGAGAAATGGCTTCTCTGAGAGTTTTACATTAGTGTTGGTTAGACTATTATTCATTACGGGTTTAGCAATACTTGGTGGCAGTAGGCTAATTCTTCAGGCCCGTTATGAGTATGTCTGTTGTGGGATGGAGTGACAGAGCTATAGTCACACAGTAACACTGACTACAGGTGAGTGTCTTGTCTAAGGACAAATTTAATAAGAATCGAACTGAGAGCTTATTTTGTTTGTTGTCACTGGTCAAACGTGTGTAACACTGGAGCTAGTGGTCAGACTGTAGTTACTGCAGATGGCTTGTGCCTTTGTGCTACTGCTCTTGTCTTTTTCTTTTTGTCTACTAACATGATGTACTTCACTGGTTGTCCTCAAACAACTCTTTTAGAAGATATTTTCTCACCAAAGTTTAAAGCCTTTTCCCACCCACATCTGCGTTCAAAGACAAAATAGAGAACCTTGAATTAGGTCATATCTGACAAGACTGAAAGCTGTGATGTTTGTTGCAGGGTCCTAAGGGGCCCCCTGGACTTGAGGGCATGATGGGACCACGAGGAGAGTCGGTGAGTGGGACTGTGCACAGCACTGTGCACAGCACTGTTGTCATTCCTCTCACTGTCCTTCAAATCCCCTTTATGGAGACAACTCCTCTCACTTCCTGTTTTATTTCCTCAGGGCAAACCCGGAGAACCAGGACCATCAGGGAAAGCCGGCCTCCCTGGAACTCCCGTGAGTAATGAATGTAGCTTTAGGAGCATTAAGTACAGCATATATTGAAAGGAAGAGGCAATCCAAGGGAAGATTTTTATTTCCGAGTGCAGTTTGGCTGTATAGTGGGTGTAGCTGTGGGCAGGAGGAAGCAAAGAGATTCAAGAAGAGATGAGCTGTCAGTTTAATATAGAGAAGTGCAGAAATAGTCTTCCTCTCTGTGGCTCTCCCCAGAGCGGGTTTAGAAGAAAGGGAGTGTTACAGAGCGCCGTAGGAGGGGGAGCCTACTGCAGGTCTACGGAACTGTTCAGCCAACCAACCAACTCTAGGTATATATACATAATATTAAACACATACAATCACAATAATCACAATTTAATTACAGCAACAGGTTACACACAGCAACTCAGGTATAATAATCATAAATGTATATTCTGTGTCTCTGGTGGATATTATATAACTATATTGTAACTATGTACTCATGTGCAAAACACCTTGTCAGGCTGTGCATGGAATTGGTTTGTTTTGGTGTGCAAATGTAGACTCAAATGTACAGTGCATTGTACATTATAGATTAGATTAGTAAAATACAGCCTCTGAAACCCTCTCCTCCTGCACATCTCAGGCTGCAGTGGTGAGTCTCGTCACACTTGATGAATGTGCTGAATGCACAGTTCCTGTGAAGTGTCTCATGGTGCAATGAATGGCTCCAGCCTGAATCACAATGACAAAACATAATGTGAGAGAATCTATAATACAATCCGATGTGCAGCACCTAGAGTAGAGGTGCTGTAGCAGAGCAGAGGGAGGAGCAGAGGGAGGAGCAGAGGGAGGAGCACGGAGTTCTGCAAGGGAGAGTCATGTGACTGAGGGCCTGGCTCTTCAACCTATCACTCTTCACATATGTTTAGAGCATGAAAAGGTAGAATAATACTCAGCGATTGACACGAGCCTCTGATAAATCCCCAGCATCTTGTTCTTAAGCCACATTGTAAATATGAATTCTAATCTAATGATCAGGGGTGTCCCAGGAGCAGACTCTCTCTTATGTGATGTGTTATCCAGCCCAGTGCAACCTGTTCAGAAGAAATCCTGCTAAATGTTAATCTTCCTGAATTCTCACTAATGAGTGGGCTTTCATAGTACAAGTACAGTAGTCCACGTGTGCAGCATGTGACGTGTGTGCTCTCTGCAGGGGCTGATGGGTAACAAGGGAGAGCCAGGCAGTCCCGGATTACCCGGCTTTAGTGGGCCCAAAGGCCCTGCGGTAAGTGCTCACTTTTATGTCTTTAAACAAACCATTGTTTCAGCTCACTGCTGTTTACATTTTTCTTTCACCTTGGGTCACCTCCGTTTAAAATGAGCTGCCACACAGTCCAGGTGTGTGCAAGAGATTGACACTTTTGTCTTGATAAATTTATGTGTGATCCTATGAATAAGTTCTAAGACGCATGTCCATGCCACAGAAGTTCTGCAAATGCACAAGTGCCATGGGCTTGACTATGAAGGAACAGCATTTGATCTTTCAGTTTAGACTTATTGTAAACATACGTTAAAGCTTATAAAGTGACTACAAGTTCTCCTGACAAGGGATACTGATTACAGTGTCATTTCAAAATCATTGATCACTTTGCGTGTAATTGCAGGGTCCTCCTGGTCCTGTTGGTCCGGAGGGTAAACAGGTACTATCTATATCTATAATGAAGTGAATTATCACTTTGCTTTCACTGATTAATGCTCAGTCTATCTGCTCTTGTTCCTCAGGGAATGCCAGGCCGAGTTGGCGATCGAGGAATAAAGGGGGATAAGGTGGGACACAGCAGAGGCTGTTCAACCCAACAACTCAGTACTAGTAATTTAAGGCTAATCCACCGCACATTTCTTTTTCAGGGTGATCCAGGCACAAAGGGAGACAAAGGACATTCAGGAGATCCAGGAATCCCGGGAAACCCTGGCCCCCCGGGCCGGAAGGGACACACAGGCATGATGGGAATGACAGGACCACAGGGTGAAATGGGACCACCAGGACCTCAGGGACCCTCTGGAAACCCAGGTCAACCTGGACCAAGAGTAAGTGCCTCTTCACACTTTGCACCCGGTAAATGTGAGTGTGAATGCCATGGTTATAGCCTGTGTGTTTCCAGGGAGAGTCAGTGTCCCTGGAGCAGATGAGACGTCTCATCCAGGAAGAGCTGGCCAAACAACTTGATGGTATCAATATCCTTTTTATTTTTGGACTTGTCCTGATTCCTTCTTTTGGTTGAACCTCCCAGATGTTCTAACAGCTGTCTCCTCTCTTTAGCCAAATTGGCCTACCTCATGGCTCAGATGCAGCCTGCTCATGTGAAGACCACTGCAGGACGACCCGGACCTCCAGGGCCTCCTGGTAAAGATGGTAGTACAGGAAGGCCAGGCCCTCCTGGAGAACCCGGAATGCCTGGACAGAGTGGAGGAGAAGGACCACGAGGACCCATGGGCCCTCCAGGTAGGACAAAGTTTGGATCTTATTCTGATTTCTTCCCTATTTTGTTATTTAGGGCCAATAGCCAAAGAGTTTACATCCTTCACTTTTGTGTACTGGGATGGTCTTGTTGAAGCAACATATGAAATGTATGGTAACCATAAAAGTACCCATATATTATGATGTGCTGGCATATCAGAGTGTGTCAGGGTGGCCTCGGTTTGCTTAGGACTGTAGAATAGTTATGGATGAATTCCTGTGTTTGTAGGTGAAAAAGGAGCACGAGGAGAGAAGGGAGAGACTGGTGTTGGTGAGAGAGGAGAACCTGGACCTGTTGGTCCCATAGGTAAGCATCTGATTGTTGACACACTTTATGCTCTTCTTTTACCTCCTTTAACAGAGAATTCTATTTCTGAGCCATTTTTTTCACACTGTCTTGTTCTGCAAATTCAAATCGACACATTTCCCTTGTATTAAATCGTTGCACCTCTATGCACTTATATACACAGTGTTTTCAATTCAAAGATGATTCATGTGAGACACATTCATTTTTAAAGTTTAGTATTCTTATACAAATGCAATAATTCCTCTAACCTCTGTCTCGCTCTTCCAGGTCCTGCTGGTTTACCAGGTTATGGTAAAGATGGAAGCCCAGGACAAGCTGGAGCACAGGGAGAGCCAGGAAACCCCGGCCCCCACGGGCAGCCGGGCAACCCCGGCCCTCCGGGTCAGTGTGACCCCTCACAGTGTGCCTACTACGCCAGCCTGGCACAGAGACCCCACACCAAGAATGTCAAAGGGACTTAGACTGAAGGACTTGTAGGAAGCTGTATTTATGAACTCACTCCATATCAGTCCAGAACTTTCTCTTTTTGGGATGACCTCATTGTAGAGGGTGAGGGGACTGTGCTGCTGGTGGATTCTTTTGTATTGTTTGATAAAGGAACAAAGCTTTGGATTCATGGGGCATTTTTGAAATTGGGGTTGAGAGGGCAGCTAACTGTTTTCCTTCCTTGCATGCTTCCTGTATAATATATAGGGAGATAACAGCTGAGGCTATTCCTTGGAGATTGGAGTCTGTTAATCTATCATTTCATCAGCAATTATTCAAAAGCCTGTCTTCCAGGAATATATCAGCCAACGGTCTTTTTCTCATTTTGTCTCCATTTTACACCCATTACCAGCCTCAGGGCTGATTTACAGCGGCTTGTTCTTTTGAATTGTGATTCTGTGCTGGAAGACTCTTATTGACTTTGGGAGAACAAAAAAGGCTCACATCACCAGGAAACACCTGTCCTAATATTTGACCTGAATATTGTATCTATCAGAAGAATTGTTATGTTTTTATCTTCAGGTTTTAGCAGTTACTCCTGAACTATTGGATTATCTGTTCATGCCATGACAAACCTGGTTTCAAATGTATTGCTGCATAGAGTCAAATCACTTCAGTGTTTCAATTGTCTTTGTTAGGAAATATCATTTACTCATAGCTATGCTGCAGTGAAGTCATTTTAACATACTTCTTGATCTTTAATGCCAGCATACACATCTAGGCATTCACTTTATAGTGGTAGGACCAGTGCCGCAAAATACCTTTGTATAGGCCGTTACGAGAAAACCATGAAATTGTGCTTCACAAAGGCCCAACAATAATGAACTATAATTCATATAGTAATAAGTGCGCTGCATAACTTTGTGTTGGTGGTGGGCCCAACACCTGCTTATTTCCATGGTGATGTTAATGATTTCTCTAGAATGTTCCACAGTATGGCATTAAACTTTTATATCTCCATGGATTGAAGCAGGTGAAGCCACCAAGTTACAGATCTGATCTGTGGAGAGGTAACCCTGCTCACCCTACTGCTTTTTCATCAATAAAAAGAAATGTAACTCAGTCAGTCAGTCTAAGTTGCAGGTCAAATCTGTGGAGTGGCACCTCTGCTTACAGTAAGAATGCATGTTTTTAGGTATTTGAGGAATGGAAACAGCTGTAATTGAATAAATGGAAGAGATATACGTTTAATACAATTCTGTGGAACATTCCGGGCAAAGCAATAACATCTCCATGGAGACCTCCTTTGAAGGTGCACCTTTAAGGGAGATTCTTAATAGGTGATTTTATACCTCTCAGAGTGTCTGATCTAACATCTAGAAGCAGAGGAGAATGAAGAGATATTTGTCTGAGTTGCACTTGCCTGGTTTAATGAAGTGTGACTGCTGGGCCTGTGAACTGTGCATAGACTTGGGCAGCAGTGAGCAGCTCTGAGGAGGTGGGCTAATTGCAGGCTGGCTTCACCTCTTCCACAAAAGCGTCTTGTTCCACAGTCTCTCTTTCAATATGTCGCTCCCATTCTGCACCAGGAAGCGTGTTAAGGGCCCACAATGCTTTAGCCCTGCTCTGAAAACACTTTGCCTTTCTTATATGTCCCCTGGAACCCACTATTGGAAAGCCGCTGTCCTGCATAGTGATGACCAATCCGTTGTATTTGAGAGACGCATTTGCCTTTTGCTCCTCATGGGCCAATTAAAAGAGTCCCGGTCTGATCTGCGAGCTGCTAGCACCTTTTAAATGGTTTCCACAAAAGCATTCGCATTCATCTTCCTTTCAAAAATATAAAGAAACACGTCGATACCTGCCAGAGGAAAGCAGAGCAGCGTTTTTTCAAGAAATGGTTTTTAAATGGATTTTTTTTTTTTTTTTATTGAGGGCTGTTTTCTAAGTTTTAGTCAAACAGAAGAAAAGTCATGACCCAGGGGTACTGTAGATGATGTAAAAAGTTTGATATGTGTAGCACTCGGAATTGACTTGTACACATCAATCTACGGTTGATCATGACGATTATTCGAATCTGATTGGTCGAAGCGTCACACCAGCAGAACAAGATGAAAAATCAAACTTTAGTTACATCCAGTTGAGAGAAAAGCACAGACATCTTCCCTGTCCACAAATGCACAAAGCGCTTACCTTCTGCACGTTTTTGTTCATGTTTGTTTTGGTTTGTTTGGGTGCTTCGCCTTTGCCATCCACACAAACCTCAATGCTTTTCTGTGATTGGTCCGCCTTACCAATTATCCTTACAGCGGGAGTCTCTCAAGTTTGTGAAAATATCGCGAGAATCCATCTTGTTGTGCAAGGTTATAGATTCCCACCATTGGATCTGGTTCCGGACAAAAAGTTCAATAATAGAGGCAAAACTTGATATTTACTTGTTACAAAGCATTTAATTATAGGAAGCTAACTTAATTTCCATCCATTAGTTGTCAATTTGTTGTTTTTAGGCTAATTTATTTTATTTTGTTAGCTTGCTGGCCTATTCGCATGGGTTAGCTAGGTTATGCTTTTGCTATTGAGCCTGGGATCAACATTTCCAGTTTATCATAATTCCATTCCTGTTGACTCTACTACTTACTATCAAATATTCATTTGAACTATTTAGTTTGTTTTAAACGCTTATTGTCAGACCACACCTCCAAACCCATGTAATTGCACAGTACTCAGCTTTAGTCTTGTCATATTACGTTTATTATTTGAAATATATATTGTGGTTGTTTGAATGTTTGGTAAGTTATACTGATAAATTATTCATGAATGCCACCATTAAATGTTTGAACAGCAGGTTTTTGCTCCAGTGTTCCTGAATAAATTGGGTGCTATTGTTTGACCATAGTAACAGTGTAAGTATTGAAAAGACACATGTACTGTAATGTATAATAAAGACTGGGACAGATTAATTTTATAATAGGTTCTTGAGTGTGGCGTGATATTTCATTTTCATAAACATGTATTTAAAAATATATCTGCACAAGTATCTGTGTTTGGTGACCCCATGGGATTTTTTTTATTTATCAGTAGATTTTTCTGGTTTAATTTTTAATATTATCATTTTTTTATTTTTATTTTTATTTTTATTTTTTTTAAGCTTTTATTTTGGTAATAAAAAAAAAAAAAATCAACTGAGCCAAAAAAGTTTTTGTATGTTAACACAATATTCATAAAAAGTACCACAAATTATATTATATCAGACAAAATAGAATTATTTATAGATTTTGTTTTGGTTTGGGTTTTTTTGTTTGTTTTGTTTTTAAGATTAGTTTAAGTTGTGGGCCATTAAAATACAAATAAATAAATAAATAAAAAAACATTGTAGCCCACCCCTAGTCCGTCACATATCGCTCCCACTATCTGCTAATGTTCTCTGTCCCAGAGAACACTACACACAAACAGTCTATTGATTTGTTTGCATTAAATCTTTCTGTCTACTGGTTTTGCAATATTGCGTGTGATGGATATTGTCAGAAAATTACCCAAACCACCCGCGTAGAGGAACTAGTAGAGGAACTAATCGGCTACATCCTTTTTAAAACTCAAATTATTTTCAGAGATTGAGCCTTAGGCAGTTGACAAAGTGCTGGGTGGTTGTGTTGAATCAAAGCTGTGCTCTGTGGGCTGCTGCTGCTCCTTCCAGCTGCTTGGTAAAGGTCACTTCTGATCTGCCAATGTATTTGTGCTAGTGGATCATGTTGACACTGCTGCTTCGTATCCAGGCAACAGTGAAACGTCTTTAAAGATACAAATAATAAGATCATTTTATGACAAATACCACCACAAGTCGCATTCACAGCTTTTTAAAACTGAGCTGGCTGTTTTTATTGATCATAAAACTGTCCCTTTCTGTAAACACTTTGTTGCATAGATTGAACAGGTCGGAACATAATATATAACACTGATAAAGTAGCGTTGAAGTGGAAATGCAGTTGTTGATACATGGACCTTTAAAATTAAACCATGAGTACTTAAGCTGGCTCATTCTTGCAGCAGAGAGTCATTGGGTCATAATGTCATGAACATTTTAGATGCATTTGTATGGTTGTATTATATTGTAAGGCCATTGTTTCTTATGGGCCTGTTGTCGACTGCAGAGATACATTTTGACACCAGTAGCAGCTGTTTTTTGAGCACACACCATCAGATAAACAGTAAAAGTCTATACAAGTTTGTACAATTGTGCCGTGTCTCCGTTTCCATGTGAGATTCCAGTGGAGACAGTGGAGGACTTCCAGAGATGTCCTCAAAAGGATGGTTTGAAGTTACTGGACAGGTCCGTCGGGTCACTTTCTGCTTTTGTAGCTAGCAGCCTTCTTCCCACTGACCATGTACAGAGGAGGAATTCTGGCTATACAGGTGGAGGGGTCACAGAGGCCAGGGGGGCCAGAGGGGCCCCTGGGACCTGATACTCCCGGAACACCAGGACTTCCTGTCTCACCGCGTTCTCCATCTTTACCATCTTTACCGATGCCTGGAGCACCTGGAGCACCTAGACAAAACCATATAAAGAGAACAGTTACATCCAGACATGGCCATATAAATGACTTAACTAATGTCTTGCTTTATTCAGCTAATATAAGAGCCATGTTTTTCCGATGACACGTATCATACCTGGGGCACCTGGTGCACCTGGGCTTCCTTTAACTCCAACCCCATCCTCTCCTCTGTCTCCCTTGTCTCCCTTGTCTCCTGTGTCACCTGTAAAGCAGAGAGTTAAGTGGCTGTGGACTCTGAATGATGAGAGTGTAATTAGTATGCTTAATGAGTCTATTGTGATTCGGTTTAGTGGATCAGTGATTGTGTAATGTACATCTCAGTAGGGCCGCTCTCAGACAGGGAGGAAGAGAGAGGCGTGCTGCCAGCCCCTAAGGCTTTATTTAATCTCTCCTCTTTGTAGCGTTGCAGATCTGGAGACGCTCCAGGGACAGGAGCCCAAACACTGTCACTGCAGCTCGGATTATAGATGAGATCTGATGTTGGCACAGTAAAAGTTGTACTGACCTTTTTTACCCGGAGCTCCTGGAAGACCAAAGAAGCCAGGAGGACCTTTAGGACCCATAGGCCCTGGGGTTCCCGATGCACCTGCAGCTCCGGCTGGTCCTGGGGGTCCAGGAAGACCTGCTGGTCCGGGGCTACCGGGTGCACCAAGAGCCGCAGGCTTCTTCAGCAGCTCTTTCCTAAATTCGGACAGTTGTTCTAAAAAAGCACAAAGAGATGAACAATAGGTTTTCACCAGTTTTTGAAAACAGAAAAAAACATCTGTATGTGAGTGAGTGTACCTTCAACAACAGCAGCACACATTTCTTTGAGCTTCTCATCACTGACTTTTGGGCCCTAAATGAACAACACAATCCTATTACAGCCAATTAACGCAATACTCAACACTGCACTAACACTCCTCCTTCATATCCATACAAGAACTGGAGCAGCAGAAGCTGTTTATTATGTAGATATGCAGTGGCTCAGATGTGATTTCCCTCTGCGCTCACTCTATTGTTTGAATATGAATTGAATGTGCAGCATCTGCAGACAGCTGATAACTGAATGCAGTCACATGCTGGGAAGCTGTGCAAAATCCTTGTGTGTCCATAGTTTGGGATTACAGAATTCAGGATTATTAAGTCACATTTAGTGTCACAGGATGCTTTTATTAGAAGGAAATCATTTTTGCAGTGCATCAGATTCTGTGTAAAAAAGTCATTTGGCAGGTTATTAGATCATACACTCTCCAAAGCATGAATTCATTTACCCACTTGGAAATGCTTAAATTCAAGTAAATAGGTAACAAAGTGGAGCCTTACAGGTAATCCCCTGGGTCCTGGGGGTCCTGGTACACCTGGCTCTCCCTCTAAGCCTCGAGCTCCCATTGGTCCAGTCAGACCTTCGTGTCCCGGTTGTCCTGGTCGGCCCTCTGCTCCTGTGGCTCCTCTTGCACCTTTCTCTCCGCGCTAAAGGAAGCAAAGATGAATATCTAATGTTGTATTTACTATTATTTCTCACAATGCACTGCAGTGATACCTCTCCTTTGACTCCAGTCACTCCAGGAGGCCCCTACAAAACAGATTGGATCAATACAACTTTCTGACAGTTTGTGACTTGAACAGTTATAAATGTCTGGCCACAGTTGTGACGTACCTGATCTCCCTTCACTCCCAAATCCCCGGGCACACCTGTGTCCCCCTGTCAACACGAGACACTTCTGAACACTGCAGTTTGATGAAAATGGTTGATTTGACATTGACATTGTGTTACATTGTGTTCTTACCATACTTCCTTTAGGCCCCATTGGGCCAACTGGTCCCTGCACAGACACACATCATTTCTTCAGAGCGATTCCACAATATGAATAAATAATAAACAAATAAAAACACTTCGTACCATATCACCTTTGAGTCCAGTATGTCCTTTAAATCCCTTCTCCCCGGGAGCACCCTTTTCTCCTTTATCGCCCTTCAAACACACGTGACTTGAGTCATTTCATTTATGACACTACTCTATATGGAGTACATTTACATACATATCTATATACTCTATTAGGAAAAAATGTATAAATATATATATATATA